>JABUQX010135301.1:0-5000 GCA_015478945.1 Trachelipus rathkii
CATTTATTTGATTTGGGGAATTTTCAATATAAAATTTAGCAAGTTCAAAACATGATTTATTAGTTTGAGAAATAAAACTACTAATAGTAATAGCTTCATTAATTACCTTTGTGGATATACCTAATGCTTTCAGAGCACCAGTGGTTATAAAGTTATCTTGAGAGCAACTATCAACCATGCACCTAAATTTAACAAACTCTCCTAAATTATTCATTATGGGCAACATTAGAGAGGGAAGAATTGATTTTCCACCTACTTCACTTAAATGGCACCCTAGACTAGTTTTACTTTCATTTTTTGTATTACCTTTTACTACTTGTTCTTTAGTTTTACTTTTTTCATTCTTGTGAGGATTAGAATCTACTTTTTCAGAATTTAAACACAAAAAGAAAAGATGAGATCGCTTTTTACAAAATTTACAGGGATCTAAGGTAACTTTACATTTTTCTTCTGTATGGAATTTAGAAGTACACTTTTTACAATGACCTAATTCTTTGTTTCTCTCAAATTTAGCCTTATTACTAGGATAAGTACTACACCTTGAAATACTATGCCCTTTTTGGTTGCATAACTTACACTCTAGATCAGCTATAGTTGCTACAACTGAACTTTTAGGTTTACGTTCTTCATAGAAATATTGAGAATTTTGATCAGGGGAATCATTAGACTTAGATATATTTTGTTTTTTAGAATGATCATCTGAATTAATGCACTTAACAGAACTAACTACAGAATTATTAGCTTTATTACTTTCTTGGTCACCAAGAGTCCTTGTTGCTTCTGCAACTGCCTTTTTAAACTCTTCAAAAGGCTGGTGCAGTTTATACCCACAAGTTCTTAAATAATCTTGTAACTCTTTTGATAAGGAGTTAAAGTAAATATATAATTGTATATCTTCAATATTAATTTCATTATTTTTAAGTAAATTTATATTGGCATTCATATATGCCTGAAATTCATGTAAAGATTTATAACACTTATTAGCTTTGGGAGTACTTAAAAGATTTTTAATCAAAGAAAATTTAATTTGCCCAGGTGAAGCATAACATTCCTCGAGTTGTTCCCAAGCCTCATCATATGAGGTCTCGGACTCCTGTATGCAATTAATTTGAATTAAAGGATTACCTTTTAAGGATTGTTTAAGATACGCAAATTTTTGAATATTGCTAAAATTAGGTTTATCATAAATATTTCTAAAAGAAATTTCAAAATTTTTAAATTGTGATGGATTTCCATCAAAGGGAGTAATTTTCAGTTCTGGAACCTTTACACTTGAATACTGCATTAAGGGGATTTGAACTGAGCTATTATTTTGGACACCTGGACCCAACTGCTGAATTACTTTATTAATATAAGTAAAGTAGTAAGCATTTTTATCCTCAAGAGCTTCTAATCTTTCATCATTATATTCAGGACACTCTACAAAACTTATACTAATATTATCATTTAAAGTTTCCAATTCATCTCTAAATTTCTTTAATGTAAGGATTTCATTAGTCTTATCTTCTAATGATAAATCTTTAATTTGAGGAATTAATTTATTAATAGATTTAGTGGTAGAGCCCCTTTTAATGCCTCGACGTTTAACAAGATTGACAACTACCAAAAGTTGACTTGAGGGTTCAGTAGAAAATTTCTTTACTGAATCCCAGTCAATGTCTGTGACACTCATTTTAAATTATAAACAATTTTAATCTTAAATTTAAATGCAAAATTTACAGAAAAACATTGTACTTTGTACAAACCTTATCAATACCATTACAAAGGGACAGTAGGCCCACTCTTACAGGCTAGGATCAAGGCTAGGCTAGGCTTATAGGCTGGGCTAGGCTTATAGGCTAGGCCAGGCTTATAGGTTAGGCTAACCATTTCTTTAGGCCAGACTTAATAGCTAAGGTTAAAAAAAAAACTTAATACTACAAATTATTAACATAGGCCTACCTAATACGCAAAACTCTGGTAAGTAGGCTATGTTTATTAGCTTAGGCCCTTTTATACTTAGGCCCAATGCAAGTATTAATAACACCAAGTAGGCTTCGCTTAAAATAAACACTTAAGTAGACCCTAGGCCTACTTTACGATCAAAGATAACACTTTGTCATTAAATTTTAATTAATTTGGTTCAAAAATACTGATAAACCTCGAATTACCTAATAATTTTCACGTTAAGTAAGTAAATTTATTAATTAAACAAATTATCAGGCATGTTACAATTGAAAATTTGGGCAAAATTTACGATCAGAGTCTGCCAAGTCTGAAATATAGTCATAGTATAAGTATATGTACACTGAAGTTAAATAAAAAATAATGCTTTAACAAAAAAAAAGCCTTACCTTTTAAACTTCTGTATAAGTTTATTCGACCAATGATTAGGTAACTTGGAGTCAGTTTAAGTTTTTGTGCTTGCTGAATTATAGTAAACAATGAAGGTTAGGGCCCTAACTATGCAGACCGTTCTTCATGTACAATTTACCACTTTAGCACCAGATGTAATTTTTAAAGTTTCCAACAAACGGATCAAAAATAGGAGCACAACTTTTTCTCATGACTTCCAGTCGCAGACTAGCCATTTTAGATGGTTTATTCTGTCACTGACTTAACTTTTTTAATTTTTTGTCATGATTATGGACTTTGTTAAACTAAAACAAGACTCCCTTTTTAATCAAAGCATCATTTTTTAGAAAAGTTAGAAAAGTAAAGTTTTAATTTATTTCAAATTTGTAAATTTAATTGGTTAATTTATTTGGCCAAAATAAAGTTTGATTTTGTTTTTGGTATATTTAAGAAAATTTAAATTTTAAGGAACATTATAAAAATTTTCCAACAGACAGCTGCACCGGTGCTGGCTCCGGTGCGGTGATGAGTTAACAAACATTCGTATAACAACAATGTAGGTGTTCTTATATATGTTATCGAGTCTGTAGATTTCAAAAATAAAGGTTACAGAACCATCAAGAAGAAAAAAATTAATAAAAAATAAATAAATAAATAAAATTTCTTATTCTTTTTATGTTTATAACTTTCAAATTTACGTTTTTTAGCATACCCTACAGTAAAATCAGTAAACAAAACCACCCAACCTACACTTCTGTCCAACCATGATCTATTGATCTATTGATATATTGATCTATTGATTCAGGTCAGATTTTTACTAAAATTACTATGCTACATACCCCAAATCAGTAAATCAGTAAATCAAACCATCCAACCTACCCTGTCCATCCGTGATCTATTGATTCTATTGATCTATATTGATCTATTGATTCAAGTCATTTTTTAGTAAAATTGTAATGTTTTACATACCCCAAAACTGCAAATCAGTAAACTATACCACTCCTCCCATCCAACCATGATCTATTGATCTATGATCTATTGATTCAGGCCATATTTTGTAAATTTTCTAATAGTTTCTACATAATTCTAAATCCAATAACCAGTAACCAACCGCAGTCATACCACACTGCCTCCCCCACCATGATCTATTTGATCTATAATATTCATTGGACGGTTTGGATCTATTGATCTATTGATTCAAGTCACATTTCAAGTATCATTTTGATAAACATAACATAAAAAAACAAATTCTTTATACACTTAACGAATATATGCCAACGTAACAAAGTTTTCACATTACTAAAAGCTTACTCAGCATCATCTAAACTATGAATATAATGCACAACGACAAACCTTAACACCTTAAACATGAATAAATCCGTTAACGTTAACAAAGTTCCACACTTAAGAAACAGTAAAGTAACTAACATAGCATACAAATACGTAACCATATTCACACTTTGTCAAACATATCCCTCTAACATAACAATGTTAATTATACATAAATATTTAAAAAAAAAAATTATCAATAAAGAGCTGCTACAATTATCATACCATTGATCAAATTGGCCTACCTCTAAATGTTTCACATAAATAAAGTGTTTTCAACATAGCGTACATGAACCAAGAAACAATGTGCAAAAGACAAACCCAACACAATCCTAATAATACCATTAACTGTTAACATCAACAAAGTTCCACACCTAACACCAAAGTAACTAACATTGCGTACAAAACGTACCCTATTCATACTTTTTTCAAGAAGGCTCCTACCATATTAACGTTTATCTTACATTGGACACAGTAATATTTATCACAAAATGTATCATAACCTTTGTCCGATTACTTCATATACAGACCAACGAATATATATAGCTTACGTAACAAAGTTTTTACATTATCATAGTAATATTTAAAAAAAATTATCAAAACCTTACCTAAATATCATAACAATCACCAACAAATAATTGCAAAATATACAACGTTTTATCCAAACATCAACAAAATAACAAAAGTCTCATTCAAATATAACATAAAAAAATAAAGCCTTTAAACAAAATATCACAAAAAGGTAATAGTTTACCGAATTCTAAAGCAGTAAATCAGTAAATCAAACCACCCATCCCTCCCCCATCCCTACCCAAATGCTGGATATTTATACATTATCAACATATAGTTACTGCACCGGTGAACTAAGAATATAAATACAATGACAAAACCTAACACCTTACGCACGAATAAACTACCATACGCACGAATAAACCACTAACATTAACAAAGTTCCATACTTAACAACAGTAAAGTAAATAACAACACAGCGTACAAACGTAACCTATTCACACACTTTTTCAAGCATATCTCTACCATAATGTTAAATTTACATTAACACTATTGATTTTACGTCACATTTTGAGTATCATTTCGGATAAACATAACAAAAATAAAGTTCTTTTTATACTAACCAGCGAATATATATGCTAACAGTTTTCACATTAATAAAGCTAACATAGCATCATATGAACTAAGAAAAATAATGTACAACGACAAACCTAACACACAACTTACGCGCTAATAAACTGTTAACATTAACAAAGTTCCACACTTAACATCAGTAAAGTAACTAACTTTACATACAAAACGTAACCTATTCATACTTTTTCCAAGCA
>JABUQX010135302.1:0-7500 GCA_015478945.1 Trachelipus rathkii
TATATAGCATATATATATGGTGTATATATATATATATATATGGTAAAATTTAAGTTTCTTTCTGATCTTCGATTTCGATATATCGAAATATATAATGATATCTATTTCCAGTGACATCGATATATACAGGCAGTGAAGAAGGTAAGAAGAAAGAAGGCTGGTTGCGCGTAGTATATATGGGTTGTTGCTAAGGTTATATATGCGTATACATATTGTTAAGAGCATATATATATATATATATGTATATATATATGCCATATATATCAAAAGCCTCTAGAAGCTGGCATCCATATCAAACTACAACAGTCTCCGAGTTCGTTTTTGAAAATCGTACGCGAAAATGTTAAAAAAATTATTGTTAATAATTATAGTAATAGTGAGTGGAAGCCTATTTACATCCTAATACGGTACTAAAATAAAATAAATAGACTTTCTAGCATATTTTGTGTTTTTTTTTAACTAAAGAATACCCGCAACCTAGACCGCAGAGATGGCAGGTCGGGAACTATTGACCATTTCCTCCGGGGAGAGGGTCTCCGGAACCCCCCGCTCTTTGGTTTGGGTGTCGCGGGGGTTCTCCGCCCCTCCCACGGGGTATGGGAAAACGTCCCCCCCTGTGTTCTCCGTCGGCTGGAGCCCCCTAAATTGCCGTGTACTTATAAATAATATATATACTATGTCCCCGCCGCCCCCCCAAAAAGCAATTTTTATGGTTTTTTTTATTTTTTATTTTTGTTTACATTACCTAACTAAAAATTTTGCCAAGCGATTCCAAAAAATGGCTCCTTCCTGCAGCTGTAAATACGCTTAGTGATATAATAAAGGCGCTCGGTATGATGGAGCAGCAGCCGTGGCAGCAGCAGCAACAGCAGCAGCAGCAGCAGCATCAGCAGCTGCAGCAGCAACAATCGGTACATATATAAGCATATGCTATGCTAAGTAAGGCTATGCCATTTCTCAAACCACTAAATTAATCCAATCTATAACTGTTGGTTCACTGACATCTACATAGGTTACTACCCTTGAAATTCTGTTTCGTTATGTAAAAAGAAATACATAGAGCATCAGTGTAATAAACTCTAATATTTGAAAAAAAATATTTGGGAGAAACAGTATACTTCTAGCCACAATGTTTACTAGTACAATAAAAATTAAACTTTTCTCCTACTTTGGTAATTTCACATTCTTTGTGACACTTTCACAAACCTTTTATCTAGTATCAAACTAAAATGTTGCAGCATTGCTAACACGATATAATCATTCTCATAAATTTAGAATAAATCTCATAATTTTCAGAAAAATTGGAACAAAAAATACCGCAACCTCACTAAGCACAGTAAAAACAATTTATGACCTTCAAATTTATATATATACAGTAGATATTTGAAAAGTTCCATATATACATGAATATATATATATATATATATATATATATATATATACAGCAGCAGGTTAAGAAATATATATATATATATATATATATATATATATATATATAGAGTGTATATATATAGTATATATGCATATATATAAGGTTATATAAGGTTTCTATGAATAAATTTAGATTCTCGGTATCTTGGGTATAATCGATACACATATCGAAAATCGATTTTAAAACTTAAATATCGATAGGTCAGAAAAAGAAATCCTGGGCATGGCTCCCTGCGTATATATATAAGGCAAGGTTGGAGCAGCAGTTGGTTATATAGCATATAGCAAGCAGTATAGTTATTGTTATATATATATATATATATATATATATGTATAAGGTTATATATACATATATATATAAGTTAAAGGTGTTATACGCTGCGGGTACAATAGCCGATCGTATCGTGTATCTTGGTGCATATACACTCCACGTTAGGACGGTTTCCGAGCGCCATTTAAGATTTTTCGATGGTGTGGAGTGTGCTATTGCGGAAGTAGACGCAAGGTCATTTGTGCGAAAGAGGCTGAAGGCAACTACGACAATACATTTTAGCCGAAGCTATGGTGAACATGTACGAAAGCACAATGTTGTGCAATATCAATATTGCATATTGGCCGGCTGGCTGGTCAATACAATGGCCGGCTGGTCAATAATAATGGCTAATGGCACATATTACGTGACAATAATAATAATAATAATAATAATACAATAATAATAATACAGTACTGATAATAATGCACACACACACACACACACACACAATGTTTATAATCACTAATGGAAATATTATAGACGCGTACAGGAAATGTTCAAAGGGAGTTCCCGGATATACAAAGTGGTTAGTTCATCAGTTGAGCTGATTATTGACGCACCCTCGAATAGGCTCCTGGTTGAATATGCTGGAAGTGATTCATCACACGTTCCCGGAAGAATTTTCGTAGGGTATAGGCTGTGCGTACACAAGAGTTTTGAGATACCCCCATAGGTTAAATTCTAGTGGGTTGAGGTCAGGCGAGCGTGCTGGCCACAGGACCTCCTCTACCAATCCATCTGTCTGGGAATGTATCGTTTAAATACCTCCGAACAGGCATGCTAAAGTGGGCCGGAGCTCCACTTGGTTTGTCGTACACGTAAAGGAGCATCTTCGAGGAGAGTGGGCAAGGTATCCCTTAGAAACTGCAGATAATTTTGGCTATTCAGGCAAGAAGGAAGGACATATGGACCGATAAGATGATCCCCAAGGATTCCTGCCCATAAATTAATGCGAAACTGACGCTGATGCCATGATTGCACAGCTCCATGTGGATTCACTGCAGACCAGTGGTGGGTGTTATGATAATTTGTAATACCATATTTACCGAAGGTAGCCTCATCTGTGAAGAGTATTTGCGACATAAACCCATTATCTATGGAACGCTGCTGGAACCATCTACAAAAGGCAAAGCGATGTTGAAAATCGGTAGGTGATAAACACTGCACCATCTGTAGATGGTATGGATTCAGGTCATTATTGTGTAAAGTCCTCCACACAGTGCTCTGAGACACACGGGTGTCGTGGGCAACACATCTCGTGCTGACAGCTGGGTCTCTTGCAACATCATGCAGAATACGTTCTTTTGTTGCAGGTGTACGCAAGACACGTGGTCGTCCTCAATTGGTGGTAACAGGTTGCAAATCGCCGGTCTCGTACAATCGTCGATAAATACTAGTGAACGTTGTATGAATTGGCTGTCTTACGACGGTAATGTCTTGCGCGTGGTATTTCTGAGATTTACAGATTTTGTAACGGTATGGACACAACCGACATTTATTCTGATGCCGATATTATTAGCTTTATGAATACCACTATTATTCTTAGTATTAAAACTATTATAAGTAGAAGTAGTAGTAAGTTAGAAATAATTGTAAACGTATTATTATTATTATTATTATTATTATTATTATTATTATTATTATTATTATTATTATTATTATTATTATTATTATTATTATTATTATTGTTATTGTTATTGTTATTGTTATTGTTATTGTTATTATTATTATTATTATTATTATAATTGTTATTATTATTATTATTATTATTATTATTATTATTATTATTATTATTATTATTATTATTATTATTATTATTATTATTATTATTATTATTATTATTATTATTATTATTATTATTATTATTATTATTATTATTATTATTTGTAATGTGAACAATATTAGACTGGAATATTGTGTCTCATTATGGCCTGTAGCTTCACAACCTACGTTTTTGCCACAAAATGAAACAGACTCTCCCGAGGTGTGATGCACTCAATCTGGCAACCCAGTTGGTAACTTTACAGTGGACATATTCAAACTGCATAAACCGCTCACCAGGTGTGCCCCACACGTGTAAACCATTGTCATAAGTTAAACACTTCCCTCCTGAGTCTTTCACTCACAGCGCTGTCCATTCGTGTAAAGAGTGCGTATGAAGCCCAAATCTGGTACCTTTCGGACTGTACTTTCAAACCGTTATATCTCCTAATCCGTGCGTTTATAGGTTTAATGCATAGAATTCATTTTTGCTACATTTCGAGTGGGGAATCTTCTCTCCAAGTTTGTCAGTCTAATCACTATTAAATTTAATTTAAATTTAATTTAAATTCACTAAATTACCCAAAATTAAGCACTAAGTCTATTCATTGAATTGAATAATGGCTGGTTGGCGCACTGGCTGGTAATGGCTGGCAATACTGTAATACTGGCTGGCTGGTCAATAATAATAAATAATAATAATAAGTAATACGTTTCCCATTATTACTAATTTACTGCTACTTCTACTTATAATAGTATTAATACTAAGAATAATAGTGGTATTCATAATGATAATAATATCGTCATCAGAATAAATATCGGTTGTTTTCATACCGTAACAAAATCTGTATATCTCAGACATACCACGTACATGGCATTACCGTCGTACGCCTATCAACGCTGAACATAACGTATTATTGAAACTCTAGGTTAATGTGCAGTGTAGTACGACGTAAAATTTTGTCCGCGTATTTTTCCGAAAACCATGGGGTATTCGTTTCAAGAAGAGGCGAAAATGATCTTTATATATGGAAGAGCTAATCTCAACGCTAGGGAGGCCACACGGTTGAATCGGGATACATACCCAGATGAGACAGCGAGTTCATGTAACGTTCACTAGTGTTTATCAGCGATTGTGCGAGACCGGCGATATGCAACCTATTACCGACAATCGAGGAAAACTACCTGTGGCACGTACATCTGCAACAGATTAACGTATTCTGCGTGAGGTAGGATGAGACCCCGCTGACAGCACGGGGTGTGTTGCTCACGATACCCGTGTATCACAAACCACTTTGTGGAGGACATTACAGGATAATGACGATTATTCACACCATCTACAGCAGGCGCAGAGTATCACCTACCGATTTTCAACATCGCTTTTGCCTTTTGTAGATGGTTCCAGCAGCGTTCCATAGATAATGGGTTTATGGCGCAAATACTATTCACAGATGAGGCTACCTTCGGTACAGATGGTATTACAAATTTTCATAACACCCACCTATGGTCTGCGGTGAATAGACATGGAGCTGTGCAGGCAAGGCATCAGCGTCAGTTTCGCATTAATTTATGGGCAGGTATCCTTGGGGACCATCTTATCGGTCCATATGTTCTTCCTCCTCGCCTGAATAACCAAAGCTATCTGCAATTTCAAAGGGATACGTTGCCCAACCCTCTCCGAAGATGTTCCGTCTCGTGTGCGACAAACCATGTTGATAATGCGTGATGGAGCTCCGACCCACTTTAGCATGCCTGGTAGAAGGTATTTAAACGGTGCATTCCCAGACAGATAGATTTTTAGAGGAGGTCCTGTGTCATGGCCAGCATGCTCGCCTGGCCTCAACCCACTAGACCTTTACCTATGTGGGTATCTCAAAACTCTTGTGTACGCACAGACTATACCTACTGAAGCGATTCTTCGGGAACGTGTGATGGGCAATCTTTGAGAAGGTGCGTCAGTCAATGGCTAAGCGAATAACCACTTGTATAGCCTCCAGTGGAGGCCACTTTGAGCATTTCCTGTAATGCGCGTCCTATAATATTTTTTTGGTGGACATAAATATGATATTATTATTATTAAAGGTATTATTATTATTATTATTATTATTATTATTATTATTATTATTATTATTATTATTATTATTATTATTATTATTATTATTATTATTATTATTATTATTATTATTATTATTATTATTATTATTATTATTATTATTATTATTATTATAATTAATTTCAATTTAAGGTAATTTATTATTATTATTACTCTTATCTTATAATCGATTATATTATTATTATTATTATTTATTATTATTATTATTATTATTATTATTATTATTATTATTATTATTATTACTTGTAGTGTGAATAATATTACACTGGAATATTGCATCTCACTATGTTCTGTAGCTTCACAGCCTACGTTGGTGTCACAAAATGAAACAGACTCTTCCGAGGTGTGTTGCACTTAATCTGGCAACCCAGTTGGTATCTTTACAGTGGACCTATTTGAACTACATAAACCGCTCATTAGGTGTGTAAACCATTGCTATACGTCAAATACTTCCATCCTGAGAGTCTTTCACTCACAACTCAGTCCATTCGTGAAAAGTGTGCGTATGAAGGCCAAATCTGGTACCTTTCAGACCGTACTTTCAAACCGTTGTATCTTCTAATCCTAACATTTAAAGGTGTATATGCATAGAATCATTTTTGCTACATTTCGTGTGGGGAATCTCCCCTCCAAGTTTGTCAGTCTATTATTGAATCACCCTGTATATATATATATCACGTGTGAATCATTTATTTTCGACTATTTTAAATTTAGTTTTCAATTTTCTCAAAAATAGTACGTGATATCTCATTTCTAAGATCAAATTCGTTTTTATCGTACCGAAATCGGCTAGAAACAATCTTTTTCTTTTATGTGGTAAAATCTTTGTGGAGTAGTGTTATTATTAGTTGAATTTTCTTGTCATCAAGAAAATCATTTTAATTTGTGATAAATCCAGAATCAATAGTTAATCAAGACTATAGAAAATAATTCAGCTATTTGATCCAAGTTATTATAGACGTAGGTTAATGTTTTAAAACAACACGATAAACGGGTCAGAAGTAATATTTAAATAGCACAAAGGTTTAATTCTTATATTTTAAATAAAGTGATCAGTTAAGTTAACGAAACGTCATTATTAAAATATAAGAATTTACACGTTTTGGGTTTATTAAATATATTTTGTTTTTACTATAACGCACGTAGCATCTAACACACAAAACACGCACGCACACACACACACACACACACCCACACACATTAGTTTTTACTTCGGAAATTGTCTACGGAAAGCATTTTGATCAGGTTCCACTTAGAGAAAGGTTGAAAGGTACAAAGCCTAATTTAGATAATTTGCTTTATTTTTAAGTATATAAAAGTTATTTTTAGTATGAAGACGATGAAGATAAAATTAAAAGTTAAATAAATATATTTCTATTTCTTTGCTTTATGGAACACGTGACAACTAGATAACTGATAAGATTTTGATGTTATTTGTGAAATGTAAAATTTCAAGAGGAACTTCTTACGATTTACATTAAGTATTATTACAAGCAACATAAACTACCGTGGCTCAATGGTAGTGTGACAGAGTTGCGAGGTAGAGGGGCAGGATTTTATCCCTTGTCAGGATTCTAGGCAACAACTACCTAGAGAAGTTCCCCCCATAAATAGGACTATGCCCGTGAGGGGTGAACTTAAAACAAAGTATTTACTCAATTGAATTGTGTTAGAAGTGTTTGTATAATAAAATAGGATTCAATTTGCAAAATTCTCTGAGGAATATTTGAATTTCTAAGCATTTTATTATTATTATTCGAGGGTCGTTTGGGGGGTGGGGGTAATTTCATGTAAATATTCTATTCTGTATTTTAAACTTTTAAGCTTCAAATCTTTGAATATTATTCTGGTTCGGCTCAACGAGCAGTCTTTCAAATTTAAA
>JABUQX010135302.1:12500-16850 GCA_015478945.1 Trachelipus rathkii
TTTAGGAAAAAAAAAGTTAGAGATTCTCAAAGTTTAAAATTTTTCCATAAGCTTTCTTATTAAAAAATTAGTGGGCCTCATGCTCGTTTTAGGGCAATCCTAGTTCAGGTTATGATAAGATTTGTTAAGAATACATAAATTTTCTCTGTGTATACCTAACAAAAACTTATTACTAACCTAAACTAAAGGCCTTGAAATGAGACCTAACTGGAAAGATCAAAAATCGAAAAGTCCTATGGATTTTTTATTAACAACTTTGAGAGGCTGTAAACTTTTTCCTAAAGAGAGCGACGATTTCGTTTTATTATTCTTCATTATTATTTTTTAGAGTTTATATCCTGTGATTTTTATAAAAATAGGGTGACACCCCTCTGCACTACTATTTCCTGGAAATTTATTTAGAATGCATATATAAGAAATAATAATATCAATACGTAAGAAAATGATAAAAAAAAAATATATTGGCAAGTTAAAAATGGCAAAAGTACTTGCAAGTACTTTGCAAATTTTCAAGTACAATAGGTGCAAGTACAAGTACAAGTACAAGTACCTGTACTTGAACCCAAGTACAAGTACAAGTACCAAGTACTCCAAAAAATGTAATTAATCAAGTACAAGTACAAGTACTTGTACTTAACCCAACCCTGATATATATATTATATATAAATTATATATAATAATCTATATATATATATATATATATTTATATATATATATATATATATATATATATATATAATATATATTATATAATATATATCATATATTATATTATTAAAGGTGTTAAATTAAATACAAAAATAAAAACAATAAGTAATGTATTAAAATTAAATAATATTTAATTTTATAAATCATTTACCAAAAAAATATTTGATAAAAAATCCTATTTAAAGAAATCTTTTAAATCCATTAATTGACAATGTCAAGACTAAATCATTTGACTTTGAAATTTTTGTCAAAAAGTTTTATTGAAATTAAAATCTATTTAACAATATATTGGAAATTAGTTTAAAAATTTGTGTAGTATTTTGAATTAAATTCTATTTTTGTAATAATTTATTTGAATATAAATTATGAAAATTAAACATTTATACAATTAAAATGGTCACCATACTCTCTCTCTCTCATCTCTCTGACTCTCTCTCTCTTCTTCTCTTCTCTCCTCTCTCTTCTCTCTTTCTTCTTCATCTCTCTCTCTCTCCCTCTCTCTCTCTCTCGTTCTCCTCTCTCTCTCTCCTCTCTATCTCTCTCTCTTCTCCTCTCTCTCTATATATATATAATATATATATATATATAGAGGGTATATAACTATATATATATATAATATATATATATATATATAATATATTATATATATATATATTAATATATATATATTATATATATATTACAATTGTGTATCAATTGTGGTAAAAGACACAAGGCATAGAAAATAGGAAATTATTGGAAACATAATGCAAGCAAAGCAGGGTAAAATCATAACAACATATCCCGATACCGGGCTATTGAAAATGTCTAGTTAAAAAAAGGGAAAAGAAAAGGGTTAAATGTTTATATATATATACTATATATATATATATATATATAAAATATATTATATATATATAGTACTATATATATATATATATATTATATATATATTATATATTATAAAGTGGCCATTAACGCGTTAAAGCGTGAATCCGTAATAAACTGTTAATTTTCTTCGTTAACTTTTTTACGCTTTCTTAATTTCGAAGAAGTAACGGACTATTAACGAGTTACATTTTAATTAACGTTAACGAAGTTAAAATTTTTCCTACATCCGTTAACCGTTACCTTAATTTACGTTTTATAAAATATTTTTATTATCAGATTTTAAATTGTATTAGATTCGATTCTATATACGATTTACTTTCTTATCAAAACTTCCTAAAGATCGCTGCTTCAATGGCTTCAAAATGTAATTATCTTACACTGTTTATTAATCCCGTTTAGTAATGTTTTACCATGTTTTCTTATGCTGTATTCTCATTCTTATTGGTTCGCTGAAGAAGAAAAAGATAGTGACTGTTGCCAGTTCAATTTGTGACTAGTGAAAATATAAGAAGTAGGCCTAATAAGAGTTGTAATTTATAAAAAATATACATATTTTTATATTAAAACTGTAAGTTGGTATATATATATATATACAATATATATTATATATATATATATATATATATATATATTTATATATATATAATATATATATATATATATATATATAATATTATATATATATATAATATATATAGGATCATGCAAATTTCTTACGAACATTTTTAATTGGTGTGGGATTTTTCAAATGAAAGAAAAATAGAAAGTAAAAATTTATTATACTGAAAAAGACAAACTTTCTTTGTAGATGGTGAATTTTCAAATAGAATTTAGTTAATATTAACAAAAAAGTAAAAAGAAATTGATGTATATTATTTTTAACGGCCTCCACCTAAAGCGATAAAAAGTCTGCTTAAGCGCAATTTATTCAGTTGAATAATTTGATTTGTGCACATAGAAGTTTAAAGCAATACAATTATGAGACACTTTTTTTTTTAACACAAAGTACAGTAGGGTGCGTATCCATGACGCCGTGGCTGCATGGCAGACCGGGCGCCTAAAATTAATATTAATTCTTATTTTTTTTCGTAATGAAATGTGAGAACGCTATCTTAGTATGGGTAAGGTTAAAATTTTCCCTTTTTATGTGATTTTTTACCTAGCGTCATAAAATTCTCCCACCACCTTAAAACATATATATATATATGTATATATGATTATATTATATATATATTAATATATATATATTATATATATATTTATATAATATCATATATAATAATATAAATAAATATATATATATATATATATATATATAATATATATAATATATAATTTTCTTAAAATAATTTGAAATATCTGAATCATTACATAAAAAAAATAACAATTACTAATCCATGAGCAAACTATTTGTGAAGAGCGGTTTAGTAGTTTAACGATTAACGTTAACCAGCGGTTCGAGTTACATCTTTAGCAGCATAAACACGTTTAACTGATAACGCCGTTTACATATTTTTGTTAGAGATTAAGGATTAACGGCGTTAACTTTCTCATTATGGTGCCCACCTTTGTATAATATATATATATATATATATATATATATATATAATAATATATATATAATATATATATATATTATATATAGATATATATATATTAGTATATATATATATATATATATATATAATATTATATTATTATATATATTAGGGACGTATACATAGGGTAGGCAGGGTAGGTAGGTCCTACCCATATTTTCGAGTCTTTTAATAAAATAAATTAAATGGTAAAGTTAACAAATTATTACAATTTTATTTGAAAGTGAAAAAGAAACTGATATATAAAATAAATTTAAAGAAAAACACCAATTTAATAATAACTTTTTTAAATAATTAAATTCATTATGGAAATTTTTTTTCCTACTCTGTTCTTAAGAGTAAAATTGTAAGCTATGGGCGAAAATAGATCTTCATATTTCATATAATATTATATTGGGCCAGGCCAGGCCAAGGTATCATACCCTGCGTAAGCTTGAGAGATAGAACGAAAATTTTCTATTACGGGTACGAAAATTTCGCTTCACTTCCCGTGGAAACGTACGAACAAATTTGCAATATGTGTACAAGATTGCAATCATCTCTCTCTCTCCTCTCTCTCTCTCTCTCATCTCTCTCTCTCTCAATCGTCTCCTCTCTCTCTCTCTCTCTCCTCTTTCATCTCTCTCTCTCTCTCTCTGCTCTCTGCTTTTTTTTCTCCTCCTCCTCCTCCTCCTCCTCCTCCTCCTCTCCTCCTCCTCCTCCTCGTTCTTTCATTTTCCTTTTCCTTTTTTCTTTTCTTTTTCTTTTACTTTTTTTTTCCTTTTTCTTTTTAATTTTTTTTTTTTTTTCTTTTCCTTATCTTACCTTTTTTTATCCTCGTGTCCTTCCACTTCTTCCTCCTACTCTTCTGCTACTCCTTCTCTTCCTCCTTCTCCTCCTGCATCTACTCTCCTTGTTCTTTCTCATGCTATCTCTCATATTCTCTCTCTCTCCTCTCTCTCTCTCTCTATCTATTATATGTATATGTACTAGACATTTATATTTATAATAACTTTATAATATATTTATAATTATATATTATATATATGTATATATTATATATATATATATACTATATATATATAGTATATTAAACAACATTTAGGTAAGACATTTAAGAACACGAGTCATCCAAAAAAATAAAGGAATTTGATCTATGGTGCATGTTTATGATTCAAGTTTTTCGGTTTCGAGA
>JABUQX010135304.1:0-5000 GCA_015478945.1 Trachelipus rathkii
TCACTTCACACAATCCTATTTCATAAACGTCTCTTTCAATGTCAATAGGGTTCAGTAACTCTGTCGTGAAGTCTGAGAGCTTATTATCAGGATGTAGATTCATTGAAGCCGAAGAAGGCAGAGTTAAATAGAAGTGGTCTGTACTTGCCATGGTCACAATGAATACTGATTAATGATTCTTAATTTCACTTGCTTTTATATACGAGTTAAACTTGTCAGGATATCCTACCCATTTAACCAAGTACTGTTTATTTCGACCCTTTCCTTTCGAGCCTAATATCTTTTCAATTTTATATACATTACTTTCAGGATTGAAGCGTATTTTTTGTATTTCCTGTTTATAAAAACCGCCTTTTATCTTTTCACCGTATAAATCCTCCAAATAATATAATTTTAAGCCGTCATAAGGGAAGTCTCGAATATTGTGAACTTTGAAAACCTCTGTAGACCACCCTGACTCATAGCCTTTCCTAAACCTTTCCGCCTCTCTGGAGACTCGCACATAATCACCTATGCATACACCTGAATTATCCTTTATTTTCCTGACTCTTCGTTGTGAACGACCCAGCTTCGTAGGCTTTATTTTCGACATTTCTAGGGGGGTAGATTTTATAGTTCTGTGGAACGATCTATTATAAGAATGAGCAAGGTCTTGTAGTATGTCAATATACTTAAAAGTGCTCATGCGGGTAAAGTACCGGTGCATTTTCTCCTTGATAGTACGCTGTACTCTTTCAACTATAGCTGCTTTATTCACTGAGAATGTATTGTAATACCCCATGTCGTGCTCTTTAACTAATTCTTGAAATTCTCGACCAAGAAACTCAGTGCCTTGGTCCGTCCACAGCATTCTTGGCAATCGCCTGTCACCCTCTATAATTTCTCTCAATGCATCAGATACAGTACCTGACTTTTTATCTTTTAAAGGTTTTAACCATAAATATCTAGAATACACATCAATGGTGAAAAGTATGTATTGATATCCTTCGTTGTACGAGCTGTATTTAACCATTTCGGATAAATCCAGCTGCCATACGCTATCGAGACAGGGGGCTATGGTTTTCCGGGTAGGAAATTTTCTGCGAACAGGTTTATGTAGAGTGAAAGCCTCCTCGCCCTCTAAATATGCTTTCAACTCTTTCCGGCCAATGTCCGGAAACCTCGAGGCAAACCTTGTGAATCCACCGTAGCTATTAGGCTCCTTCACATCGTAATAATACTTATCAACCACCTCCTTAGCCTCCATGGTGTATACTGACATAAATAAAAAACATTTATATATATATATATATATATATATATATATATATATATATATATATATATATATATTATATATATATATATATATATATATATATATATAAATATAAAACGGTAAAGGACAATATAAAAACACAAAGTGTTTAATATGAGAATTCTATTTATTTATCCACAAGTAAGCAAATTAGAACAACGAACAAGTTATAAAAATATATGATATATATATATATATATATATATAATATATATATATATATATATATATATATATATATATATATATATATATTATATATACTATTATATTGAATTATATAATATTAATAACATCATAAATAAATCAGATTTAATCCAATTAAGATATTGGTGTGGGGCTTTTCTTATTCTTCCTTTAACCACCCTTTTGAATTTATCTGAAGCATAGGACATGCCTGAAGGAACTAGAAATGGGTCCTGGTGTTCTTAGGAATATCATCCGAAAGTCTGCTAAACTTGCGTGTGTTCAAAGATAAAGAACGGGCGGGAAACAATTTATAGTCTGAAGCTCCTGTCTGATAGCTGGCCACCCTGTTACAGCCCCTTTCTTCCAGTCGCGCGAGAGATCAGCTATTAAATCCACAATGTTTGATCCTTTAACTACCTCATCATCAATAATGATTTGACCTAGCTCATTCCAAGTTATTTGTTCTTTTAAAATATTATAGAGAGTTAGTCCTGATTTGCGAGACCTGTTTGGCAAGCTCTCCTCTAGGATATTTCTTAAGTTGTCTTCGTACTTCACCTCAGGTTTTACTTCTTGTGGCAAATTTGTTTCCTCCACGTCAGACTTAATTAGTGGGCCCTTTAGATGCAGATCCTTGAGGCTTAATAATTTCTGCATTGCATCCTGATATAAGATACGCTTCTCATGTATGTTAATGTCTGAATTTAATATCCGATACACCTCTTTCTCGTAGTTGTTTATCTGTTCAACTTTAGGGTCTAGCAAACTGTAAGGTAGAGTTTGCTGATGAATTTGTCCTGTAATCAAAGGTTGTTGGTTCTCTCGAGAGAAATGGTGTTGATGTGATGGTTGAATTTGCAGTGAGGACTGTACTGCGTAAGGCTGTGATTGGGTAGGCTGAGTATGGGGATTCTGCATCGATGAAGTAGTATTACACTTCATTTTCTCATATTCGTTAAACGGTAATACAGCGACCTTCTTCATTATGAAGAAATCCACTTGGTAATCAGAGGAGCAATTACTGAGAAAAGTAGAGGAAGGAAAACACCACCCCCCTTCTGCAGCACCTTCTTTTTATTTTTCAGTTGCTTTATGTTACGGGAGAGTTTTTTAATGATGTTTCTATGCCGACGCAGCTTTACCTTCTGAGGTCTGTTTAAAGGAACATTGCCCTTTATAAGATTCAAACAGAGTTCACATACACACTGGACGAACTTCTCATCATCACAGATTATTTTACGCTTTTCAGCCGGTTTCAGCTTTTTAAATCTTTTTATAAGAGGTAAATACTTTACAACTAAACTACTCATTTTGCAGGAATGTACACAGTTTCTACCTCGTGCGGTAGAATGTTGGTGCGGAGCAGAACTCTATGCGTGTTCCTAGGATGAAGGTCACACAGCAAGTATCCGTATGGATCCGAAGTAACTTCTTTATATACTTTCAAGAACTCTTTTCTGGCCAACGGAAACATCTGAGACCCTAGAACATTGACCTGGCTCATATCTCTTCTTTGTCCAAACAGAATCAGATACTGAGTGTTTAAAGAAACAGTCCTCATGTGCTTGCTTTGATGAAAAATGTTCTGTGTAATGAAAAATACAGATATATTTAAATGATGGGAATACACCCTAAACGTCTCAGCTATATCCTCGTTTAATTTGTGCAACATGTCGTCCAGAATTATAACTTTATGACCTTGTATATTTTCCAATGATTTAATATCGTATATCCCTTCATGGAATTCTACTATATTATTATACTCATTAAACTTCTCCTGGAATACACTATAGCACCAGATTATTTTCACGGGTGCATGCTCAAAAATTCCACCATTCTTTAATATGTTTAACAGCAGAAAGGTTTTTCCGCAGCTTGTGGGGCCCGCCACCATGCATGTAGCAGGGCTGAAGAACATGAATTTACCCACATCCATACTCGTAGCGTGCTCGAGGTATAATGTAGCTTTCGAAGGTATGGTGAGCAACATATAATATATAATAATATTATATCATATATATATATATAATATAAATATTATAATATATTATTATATATATAATATATATATTATATATATATATATATATATATATATATATATAATACTATATTATAATATATATTTACGAACGTTTACTTGATGGTGTTAAAGCAAAAACTTCACTTAAAAAGCCTTTACTACATAGCTAGAACTTTAATAATCACAGACGTACATATTTTAACATTAAATATATTCACAAGAATATTAAATATTTTATCATTAATTACGTTTACAATAATATTAAATATATTTATAAGGGTGTATAACACTGATTTAGACATTCACAGACACTTCACGAAGACTCAAGATTAATACTCTGTAAATCTTTACAAATATACCAATCATTTATATCGTTGTCTATCATGTAGCTACGTGTCTCATCAATACCATCCGAAAGCACATATGTAAAAAGCTCCCTCTCAGATATCATAGTATGTTTGGTCTCTGGATCGTCAGCGTAGATGCTTACCGCCCATCGTTTTCTAAGTAGATGTATGAATTTCTGCACATCAATAGTATCTAGGAATCGTTTAATAACAGTTTCAGAATCATCAACCAGCATTTTCTTGAATGCATAGTATTCCTCGTATAACATATAATGAACGACTGACACATAGTTAGATAACACACTCACTCTCTTCATATGCCTTAGCACCCTTCCGCCTACCTCTGACATACACTTCACCTGTTGTATTCCTGAGATGAAGAATCCATGTGAAGTACGTTCAAATACTTCTAAGCCGTTTCGTCGTTCCCATAGTCTAACTTCCACGCCGATGGTGTTCGCGTGTTTAGAGAAGGTTAGAGTAAGCTGCTTGCCCTTGGATCCTATGCTCTGGCTGATAACTGTTTTCGAGTAGTTTAAAGCCGCATTAGGGTTAAAGTAATCAGTAAGCCAGGTCTCGATGTGTTTACATATACACAGTAATTCTTCGGGACTCATGTAAACACGTCTTGTGTTGTAATATGATGAATTACTAACACACGTGAAGAATTCAGTTCCATTCGGGTTTCTTTTATATAAGAATGCAACTCCACAACCAGGTATCTTAACTTCCCACTGGATGATGTCTTGTACAGAGGTATACCTATTAAGACGGACCATTTCGAACTCCGTCCGGAAATGGAACACTTTTAAGGTAGAGTAGGGAACTTGTTCACAGCTTGACAGTTAAAGCGACTATAGTTTGAAACGAGTTTAGACTCACAAGGGAACATATATAATTCTCGACCAATCACCATCGAGGGTGAATTGAGATAAGGTTTACTCCCACCAATCACAAGGGAACATTTATAATTCCAAACCCAATCACAGCTGAGGTGAATTGAGCTAAGGCCTTACATCCTCCAATCATCAAGTCAAGGTAAACATGTGTTTTACGGATCTGATGTAGAGAAATAATAATTTGACTTCTATTACTTCGAGTATAATAATAAAATTAAACAACGAAATAATAATAATTAAAATAA
>JABUQX010135304.1:10000-31019 GCA_015478945.1 Trachelipus rathkii
GGCCAGTCCACGGACTGTTTTATTTTTGCAAAATATAAATATCAGATATAGCAGACGCCGTGTTAAATACCAAGAGACTATTTAATTTGCTATAAGACCAATATTCAACAGTAGAGAGCTTGGAATTCCAATATCACCAGAAACGTAGACCTTAGACGAAGACGAAGATGTTATTAATGTCTAACCTTTCACAGACTTATCAAGTGATAAGAAAAGAAAAAGAAATCCAGATTTTTTTTTTGAAAAATACATTTACTGAGTCTCATTAAGTTAAGTCAGAATTAAATGATCTCGTTATCAAATTTATCAAAAAAATCAATCGGAATTACTGGCATCAAGGTTAAAAGGATGAAATCTTTTACACTGGAATGATAAACAAAGTGTTTTCCGGTACAGATCTGAACTTGAGCATTTGTTCTCGTAGTATAAGGAACTAGTGTACTCCAGTGATGTGCTGCTCTTTACTGGAAACTTTGGATAATATGGACTATCCTGAACAATAGCGTCATTTCAAAGACTCCTCAAAGCTTGGTTTGAAGGCAGTCCTACGTCATTCTGAAAATAAGCTTCCATCAATCCTTGTAGTTTATGCTGCACACATGAAGAAGTCATTTGAAATTATGAAACTATTACTGAGAAGGATTCAATACGATAAATTTGATATTATGTTTGTTTAGATCTTAAAGTGACAGCACTCTTACTTGGATTGTAACTCGTTGCTTCCTGTGCGAGTGGAACAGTAGGGATAGTAAATATCGCTACATATAAAAACAGTGGTCAATGTTTCGTTTATTCTTAGAGAGAAGAATTTAGTAAACCAGGCACTTGTTTCACCTGAGAAAAATTATCTTCCACCACTATACTTAAACATCGGTTTGATAAAGAACTCTGTTGAAAGAGTGGATCCCAGAATTTCATTGTCTGAGATTCATTCTCCCTAATATAAATAATGCCAAGATAAAAAAAGAAGGTATATTTGTTGAACCACAAATAAGAAAACTAATGAATGATCCCAAGAACAACCATCAGCTACTACCTGTTAAGTGGAGGAACAAGCAGAAGAGATAACTACAAACCCTGTATTACGCCAACAAGACCTGTCAGTTGAGAAGGAAGAAGAAGAGATAACTCCCAACACTTCTGACACTACAGAATTTGCTTCTTCCTCTACTACAGAATTTTATTGGAATGGTTAACATCAAATTTTTGTTTAATGGTGTCAATCTAGTTTTAGAAATTAATAAAGAACAATTTACCTCATCATTCTCTCCAATAAATCTTATGTAAGCTACTGCAGCATCTGAAAAGTAATGGATTTCAATATTTTTTGTACTTTAAATAGTTTGGATTATATGGTCTTGGTTTTGAAAGTCATTCAACTTATGAATGTTATATACCCATTTCATATAACTTTCTTTTATATTTATTTTTTATCACATAATGCTTGAAATATTTTCTTTTTCTGGCACAAGTAGTGGACTTATGATACCTAATGGGTCATATATTGAAAAATATACAACTAAGAATGCCTCTCTCGATAATTTCTTTATGCTCTACATCTACCCTATCCTTTATAAGATCATTTTCAGGATTCCAATTTAAACCTAGTGCTTTTTGTGAAGGCAGTTTATTTCTTTAAAACTTTTTCTCAAGTCTTCATTGTTAATATTTTTTGAAAAAATTCTAGAATTACTTGCTATTTCACGCAATTTGAACCCACTAAATTGTAAAATTTCTTTTACCTCTTTATAAACTATTGTAGTTTCCTTTTCAGAACTTACAGACTTCAAAGAGCCATCTACATAAAAATTTCTCTGAATAGTAGGCTTTGCAATATCACTAAACTTTTGTGCTTCTTTTATCTCTGTAGTTTGTTTTGAAACCTAATTTGCTATTGAAGTGGAACTCACACTGCCAAATATGTGTACTTTGACTCTATATTCCTCTGGAACTCTGTAAATTTCCATTTGAGAACCATAGGGAGCGCAAATAGTCTTTATCTTTTTTAAGCACTTGAATTTGATAGAACATATGTTTAATATCATCTGTAAAAGCATATTTCTCTTGCCTAAACCTTAAAAGTATGCCTTGTAGGTTAGAAATGAATTCAAGACCTGTAAGTAGACTGTTATTTAATGAAATACCATTATATGGTAAAGCAGCATTAAATACCACTCGCATTTTCTCCTCCTGGGGATGAATAACACCATGATGGATTAAATGAAACCCTTCAGTATTTAAAAGTTTATCTCTCTCTACCTTTTATGAAAAATCAAGTTTAAACATTTCATCTATATTTTCTTTGTACTTTGCAAAATATTCTTTATCTTTTAAAAATTTGTTTCTCAGTGAAAATAGTCTACCTGAAGCCTGGCTTTTGCTATTAGGAAATTGTGGATTCTTACTCTTAAATGGTAGACCAACTTAAAATATACCAGTGGTTGTCCCTTGCAATGTATTTTCAACCTTTTCTTTCCATTTTATATCTTCAACACTTTCCCAGATTTGTTCTGAATTCTTTTCAGAAAACTCTCTCAAGCAATACTTTTTTTTCAAGTAGGTTTTCACTTTTTTCTATGATTTGAGTTTGTGACATCTTAAGTTCATGAATGCTGGAATCTCTTCTGGAGTAATTCCTTGTAAGGTCCAACCTAAACCCCATTTAACTGCGAAAGGATAATTGTAAGGTCCTTCTACAATTTCAATAGGTCTCAACAACTCACTTTCGTTCATCCCTACTAAAAGCCCTATTTAAGGCTATATTTTGCATCAATATAATTAAATGAAACATGTTTCAAATAGTCCAATCCATGTATATCTTTGGAAGATGGAGACTCCTCCTTGGTAAATGACTAATGTTTCTTGCAGTAAGTTGTACTAATTGTCTCAAATTTACTCATCTCAATATCATAAATTTCTAAATTTGTCAATATATACGTGTTTTTATTTTATTTTGCCCGACCATTGCTGTGATGTCAATATCCTTTTGAGCTTCCATATATTTCATACCTAATTCTGAAGCCAAATTAAGATCCATAAAACAAGCTGAAGAATAAGTATCAAGTCCCATATAGGTTTCAGTTATTTTATCTTTCCCTTTTAGCTTAATTTTGACTGGCACAGCAGGATATGATAACTTTTCATTACTTGCTTCACTCAATTTTGATTGAAAACTTTGTGGTGTATTATTTTATGACCTTTTTGACTGTGGCATCTACCTGACTTAGAAAGGGAGCTGACGGTGTAGGATTTGAGTTGCTTTGATCTTTCTTTGAATTGGTATATGTATTTTCTTTTGGATTATCGTTTTGCAAAAGTATTAGATGACACTTTCCAAATTTTTCACATTTCTCTGGTCTCCTACAATTGTTACTATAATGGTTTGTTGCATTTATTTATACTATGGTTCTTATTTTTGCAAAACTGACATTTAATATTTTTATTATTATCACCTTTACTATAATTATCATTTTTATTATTATCATTATTATTTTTATTATTTTTTAATTTTCGATTATTGTCATTTTTGTTTTCTCTGGTGTAAAATGACTTAAATTTGTATTTATTCTTCTATTTGTATCAAGCTTTGTTCCAAGTTTTTTATATAACTATTTTGATGGTTCATGTTTAAATTTTCTAGTTCTCTTTCTAATTCTCTTTTTTTTGACAAATATTTTTGGTCTGCTTTTAGTTTAGCTTTTTTTCTTTCTATCTCATTAACCAATGATTGTGATATTGAATCTCCTGACCTAACACTGGATTTTTCTGACTTTATACTAATGTTACCTATACTATCATGTGTTCTTATTTTGGGCTCATACTTACTCATGTATTTAACAATGCTTTCTTTTACCTCATGATATGGTTTCAGTTTAAATGTGAGCCATTGCTGATTTTTTTCTGAATCCTGAAATTCAGTTGCTAGTTCTCTGCAAGTATTTTCTAGTGATTTTGCCTTTATTTCCAACTCAATCTCATCAGCTTTGAGCTCGAAAGATATATCTGTATCGCTTAAAAATGCATTCCATAATTTAGCCTTTATTTCATTTATTTTGTGAGTTACAGTGGCTAATTTGCCAGAAGGCATTATTATATGTCATATATATAAGTTTACCTGTACATATTTTTTTTTTTTTTTTTTTTTACTCTGTGCTTAAAAACTTCCCTGCTATGAGGCTAGATCTGAACGATGATTCTGATTCTTGTTCCTTCAATTCCTCATATCTTGTAACCATCACTTCCGACGACACTTGTCTGTCCCCATCAACATCCGACTTTTGGTAGTTTTAAAACGCAGTAATATTCAATTTTATTACCATTCAAAATATGAACAGCGTCCTGTTCTAAAAAAAAAATATAGAACAATTATAATATACATTTCACATATTAATGTATATTCTAATTAAAGGTTATTTGGTCGTTACTCTTTATTAACCACTTTTTTAAAATTATTTTTCAATATATTTTCATTGTCTTTTTTTTAACATTTTAACTATTATTTTATTTTAACAAAATCGGATTACTGACTTTAATTACCTAACCTTCAAATACTGATGAATAGAAATGTTTCCAGAAAGATGGAATATGGTTGGAACAGGATATAGAAATTTGAATTTTTATATTATTTAGAACAATTGAAGAATTTGTCAATCGCTTGGATTCCTTCTCAAAAAAATTTCTTCTTTATTGGAATCTTTTCAGAAATCAAAAGATGTTTCTATATTGTCTCTGTAAGCTTCTTTGAGTGGCTTGAAGTTCAATCATTTTAATTTTTACCTTATTTTCATTAGTTTAGGCAGAGTCGTTATTGTGGCAATAGCTTCTTTTGAGTTTCTGCGTTAGCTTGAATTTGCTTTCAGCTTTTTCTCTCTTCTCATTTTTTGTTCTTTTTACTCAAATATTTTTCCCCTCACCCTTTTTTCTTTATTTTGATCAGAAAGAAAAAAAATGTCTTAACAGTAAGTGAATAACAGTATTTTCGGTTTTATATCTCAAAATAAAAAGAATGTAATATATCATATATATATTATATATAATATATATATATATATTATATAATTTATATAATTTATATATATATATATATTATAATAAAGTATATATATATATACTATATATATATAAAGGTAGCTGGGTTTGGGTTCCCGCTACTAATTATTTATATCCTAGAAATGCTCATGCATTCCTCGGAACTGGTTGTTTGAGCACCCTAACCCCAGTTATGGGAAAGCAAGGGACAGGTTGATGATGATGATGCATATATATATATATATATATATTTTATTTATTTATTTATAAATAGTATTATTTATATAAATATAATGTTTTTAAATATATATAATATATTTAATATATATGAAAATATTTATTTTGATATCTGAATAAGAATTTCATCTAAGGTTTCTCGATTAAAAGCCCGATCCCCAGTTTAAGTTTATTGAAGAGCGAAGAACAGTAGAAGAATAATAAGATAAAAGAGAAGAAATTTTATTAAACTTCTATATAATATATAAATAAAAGTTATAGTTTTTAAAATTATGGGACGGCTAACGTTGTCGTAATAAATAGTTTGTGCCATGATTAATCCATTGCCCAGGATACAACGCCTGCAACAAATATAGGAGCGTAATATTGTTAATTAATGTATTTAATGATTATGAATGAGCAAATGAATAAATAATGATAAATTATAATGAAAAAATGTTGAGACGAACAATATTTTACCCTGTACAATCTGTATTGATCATATTTAGAAAAGTGGTTGCTTTTCTATGGGGGAAAGACGTAGTTGCATCTCCTTCCTTCTTGTTAGTTTTGTAAGTAAAGACTTCCTTTATCACATGCCTTAGTTTGAAGTGTTTGAAGAAAACGAGGTTGCATAAAAGACCGGGATATTTTTCTTAACCGTTTGTCTTTGGGTCTCACTTCTTTTCAATCCGCTTTTCTTCGGTTTCTTGAAAGCGGCACAAACTCACATGAAATAAGGATATAAATTATTATTAAAAAATGGAACAATCCTTTCCAGAGCAATTGTTCTGTTGTGCACAACAATATTATCAAAGTCTTCAACAACAACAACAGTAGTAAAAAAAAAGAACCTTTTTCTGACAATAATCGCCTTTCGAAGTAAACTTTTTTTAGGTGGTTGACTTTTTCAGGCTGATATTGTCGTTCTTATATTAATAAATGAATGAAGTAATGAAGGGATGAAAAGAATGAAATATTTATATTATTTAGATGAATAATTATTAAAGGTGTATCTTTAAAATTCTAAATTCTAATTTTTACACATTCCGGGCGCGGGACCAGAAATTGCGTTTATGAAAAAGAAGGTCGCAGCCGCCAAAAACACCCAAGAGATTGTCATAAACTAAATAAATTAATCAAATAAACTAAAAATATCTTTGGTTTTTTTCCGAGCGGTACGCTTGTCTTTGAGGAACTTTCCTCACACCCTCATCTTTATCAGATGTATTATTTAATTCTATGGGGTTTATTAGTTTTGTCACCATTATGTGTTACAGACACTTCTGTTGGATACAATATATTGATTGGGTAATGAGCTATATTGCCATCACCCTTTTTTAGCATCAAGATGCGTACACAGTTGTCAGCACCATGTATTAGCTTTATAAACTCTACCCAACTGCCAATATGGGCGAGTTTTGGTGGCGCCTTTTATTAATACCACATCACCCACCTTAATGCGGTTAACCCAATCGTTTTGATATAAATCATAACTATACTCACGTAAACTTAAAAGATATGTTTCATACCAAATGGTGCGAAAGTGTTCAAATTTTTGCTGCAGAAATAGCAAATGATCATTTAGCTGTTTATGTGAAGCAGGTTCTCCTTCTCACAAAGGGTCATCCGGATCCTCATCTGTTTTCACTGTTAGTGAAGCACTTCCATGTAGTTTCAAAAATGAATTTGGAGTCAGAGGACTAGATCCAAGAGAGGACTCATATAAGTCAGAGGCCTGTTGTTTATTGAATTTTGAATGCTGGAAAGTAAAGGAAATCATATCAAAATAATTTAATTTAGAAAAACGACCTACTGTTTTGTAGATGCAATTCTTCAGGATACGAAGCATTCTCTCCCATGCAGAACCCATCCATGGTGCGTACAGAGGCAGTCTTACATGTTTAATGTTGTTGTCTCATATGCTTCTGAAATTCATCTGAAATTAAAGAATTTCTATGTATTACCACGGAGAGCAAAAGTTCTTGGCAGTTGTCAGAATACAGAAAATCGTACCATTCCATAAATGTTTTGTGAAACGCATGAAAGACTGATAAAAATGATTGATGGACAATCGGGTAATAGTCTAAATGAACTGCACGTATATAGCAAAGCAAGTATAAATTATATATACATTTTCTTTTCTACAGAGCCATCTTTTATCCAAAAATGAGAGGTGAAATCAACTCCAGTATGCTTAAATGGTCTGAAAAAATCCATTTGAGCTTGTGTGTAATTTGTAAATTTAGGATAATTGAAAGTGAAAGAATTATATTTTTTGCAAATAAGACACGACTCAATGATGTTTTTGACTGTTTAACGTGCTTTAGTGATCCAAAACCCTTTCAAACGTACCATATTTAAAGTAGTTTGAAGTCCCAAATGTTTGCATGCAAGATGACAGTCAGAAACAATGAGCTTTGTGAGATGTTGTTTTTTACTAAGCAAAATAGGATTAATAATATTATAATTTGCATAGTAATTAGTTTTAGCTATTCTACCTCTGGTTCTTAAAAAAACATTGTCATCTAAAAATAAATTTAATCTTTTAACCAATTCTGTTACTTTATTAGAAGGTGATTTTAAGAATGCTATTTCTTTTTGAAAATCGATATTTTGCATTATTTTTAACCAATATTCTTTACTTCTAAGATGGAAATCTTTATTTTGCTTTTTAGTTTTGAAAATGAATTGAAACACGTATGCTGTTACTCTATGTAACTTATGCAAACTTGAAAATTTATTAATATCCAAAATATGTTCTACAGAATCATTTTTTAATACGATATTGGTTACGATATGTGTATCGATTAGCATTTTACTTTCTTCCGATAAATATTTTAATTCCTGCTTGGGTCATTTGTTTTTATCTAATGAAAGCCAAGATGGTCCCTTTTCCCATATTTGAAATTTATTGGAAAATTCCCTAAAGGAAATTCCCCTAGTTACTAAATCTGCCGGATTTTGTGAGGTCTCTACATAGAGGAAATTAATCGTTGAACTAAATTCCTTTATTATTTCCGATTTTTTATTTTTAATATCGCTCAACCTATTTCTTATAAAAATTTGTTTAGTTTTAATTTTAGGAGATAGAAGCCAAGCTAATATTATTTGAGCATCGACAAATATGTTTATTTCTTTAAAGTTATAATTGAAAGCAGAAAGAATTTGAGGAAGAAATTTAAATGCCAAATATACTGCCAATAGCTCAAGAGTAGGCAAAGTTCTATTTTTTAAAGGAGCAACTTTTGCTTTCGATAATAATATATATGATTTACATTCAGAGGCAATATACATTACAAAGCCATAAGCAGATGCTGAAGCATCACAAAATATATTTAAAGTAGCATTGTTATCAAAATCGAAAACAAATCGATTAAATGAAAGATTTTTAAGCAAGATCAAATCGTTACTCAATTTTCGATATTGTGCAGAAATATCGGAACTTACCATTTCATCCCATTGAGTCTGAACCTGCCAAGTTTGTCTCATCAGAAGCCTACCCTTTATAGTTACAGGCAAAAATAATGACAGGCTATCAAAAACCTTGGATATTTGGGACAATAACTCACGTTTAGTTTCGATACTACCTGCTATGTTGAAATTATCAAGAGCCATTGTATCCGCTTCCATATTATATAGATATCCCAAAATTCTTTCGTTTTCACGAAATGCATCTCAGCATGGTCGTCTTCTATCATGAGGTTTTGAGCCTTTTATGATTCGTATTCCAGGAACGTAAATAGAATCCACCCTCTTCCATCCTTTCAACCGATTCTCTGTAAAGGGTTTCAAGAATGTTTTCATCTGAATGACTTTAAATGAGATTGTCTACATAAAGAAATTTTTTTAAAACATAAGAACAAAGATCATTAGTATACTTATCTGTGTGATATTTGATGACGTAATTCAAGATGAATGGAGAAGAAGCCATACCAAAAATAATCGTGGCATATCGATATGTGATTAATTCTTGATTTTTGTTATACCATAGGAACGCCAATCGATTCTTGTCTTCTTCTAATTTTAATCTGATCTGTAGGAATGCAGATTTTACATCTGAAACGATAATATATTTGTTACTTCTAAAATTACATAATATTTTAAATAAAGAACTCATAAGATCAATGCCCGGAAAAGCAGCTTCATTCAGAGATGGATTTGCGTCTGTTTTGAGGCTACAATTAAATACCGGTCTGACCTTAGTAGTTATCCGTTGTACTTCCTTTATTATTGGTCTGTGTGGTACCAAGACATAATTTTTTAATTGGTCAGGAAGCACATTTATTTTTTCGATTATACCTTCCTTTTAATTGTTGTGTGAATACTTCAGAATATCGATCGATTAAATCACGATCTTTTAAATTTTTATACACTCGCTTACTGCTGAAATGGCTACGTGGTAGTTAGAAGGTACTTTGTTAATTTTGTCCTTGTACCAAGGTAACTCTACATAATAATGACTATCATCACGCAGCTCTATTCCCTTTTCAAACTCGTGTATGAGTTTTTTATCGATATCGCTGATATCATTACTATCAACAATACCTATAGATTCTAAACTATACAAATTTTCTAAACCTAAATCTAAGTCTGGTTTATTTTTTACAAAATTCAGAGGATTGAAATAAGAAATAATAGGATTTATAATGTCATGTACTAACTTAGAACAATTTATTTTATTTTTTGATGTCACAGTTAGAGTTTCGATATTTTGTATAGAAGAATCGATTATATCATAACCTAGTCATGACACAGGCGACTCTTCCTGAAATGCAGTTTCATGATCAGTTATATATAACCTATCATGACACAGAAATTTCTGATATCCCCTAAGGGAATCAAACCATCACTTACCTCGATAGCTGTACCTTTCATGCATTGGGTAAAAGTAAACTTGCTATAATGTTGTAAAATATCGACCCCTATTAAACCTTCGATATTTTCAAATTTGTTATTTCGTACGTTTGTGAGAAATTTATTAGATAATTTATACTTACTCATTTTCATTTCATGAACAGCCTGATCCAAACCTTCCACTGAAAAGTTAAGTTTACGTCAATCAATGAAAAAAATGAAGCTTTAAAATTCTTATCTTCTATAAAATATTTTTATGTAGACCCTTTTTAATTATTTTATGCATGTGACCCTAAAAATGTTTTTATTCATTATGCTATCTTTTACACTGTTTTCATCAATTTTCAGTTTTCCGCAATACACTAGGCTTTAAAAAACTACATTGTGATCCTAAATTCTGTGACCACATGTAAATAGCATTTTTATTTTATTTTTAAGTTTTAAAAGAAATTGTAGGTAGCAAATTTTGCTGCAAAGCAGCCTCCCCAATATTTAAGCAATATTACTTACAATTTTCCCTGTATCTTCTGATTTGATGTTTCGTGTTCCCTCCACCCTTTTCTCACATCTATCTCGAAGAGATTTATTACATAAAGCTGAAATATAATAGTGAAATTACAAATGAAACAAGGATAACGTAATTCATTTTGAAGACCATAACACGAGGAAGCAAAGTGTTTATCGCTACTACATCTGTAACATAAGCCAGACTCTTACATTGAGCAACTCGCTCTTTATTGGTTGCATAATTTTACATTTAAACAAGAATGTTCTTCTTGACAAAATTTGCAATCTTTTTAGTACTCAAATTAAACTGGTTTTTAGCTACAACCTCTTCCCCATTACTACTAAAATTAGGTCATTAGTTTATTTTGGGATTTAGCTTGTTACGCGATTTGTATTTTATTTGGTTATTAAATAAGTTTTATTAGCAAAAAAGGTTTCTGAAATTTTGCGAGAAAAATAACTGCTAATAAAAACTTATTTTTAAACCAAATAAAAATACAAATAGCGTAAAAAAGCTAAATCCCAAAATAAACATGCTAATTTTAGACAATTTAAAAATGTAGCTGAAAAAAAAAAAAAAAAAAAAAAAAAAAAAAAAAAAAAAAAAAAAAAAAAAAAAAAAAAAATACCGGGTTATTTGCTTACTAAAAAAGATTTGCAAATTTGTCAAGAAGAACCATTCTATGTTTTAAATGTTAAAAAATTATGCAACCAATAAAGCGAGTTGCTCAATGTAGAGTCTTGGGCTTATGTTACAGTTGTTATAGCGATAAACCCTTGCTTCTCGTGTTATTGGTCTTCAAAAATAAATTACGTTATCCTTGTTTCATTTGTAATCTCACTCTCATATTTCAGGCTTTATGTAATAAAGCTCTTCTAGCAGATTGTGAGTAAAAAGGTGTGGAGCAGGAGCTTGGAAAACATCAAATCAGAAGATACAAGGGAAAAAATTGTAAGTAAATATTGCTACAAAATTGGGGAGGCTGCTTTGCAGCAAAATTACGCCTGCTACATGTCTTTAAAACTTAAAAATAAAAATAAAAACTGCTTTCTTCATTGTGTCACAGATTTAGGATCACAATGTATTTTTTAAAGCCTAGTGTATTGCGGAAACTGCAAATTGATGAAAACAGTGTAAAAAAGATAGCACTAAGTGAAATAAAAACATTTTTTAGGGTCACATCATAAAATATTAAAAAGGTCTACATAGACACCTATATAGAGATAAATTTTTAAAGGGTTATAAAGAGATGGCAGGTCAAACTTTTCAGTGGAAGGTTGGATCAGGCCTGTTCATGACATAAAATGGTAAGTATAATTACTCTAATAAATTTTCTCACCCAAACGTACGAAATAACAAATTTGAAAATATCGAAGGTTTAATAGGGGTCGATATTTTACAGCATTATAGTAAGTTTACTTTACCCAATGCATGAAAGGTACAGCTATCGAGGTAAGTGATGGTTTGATTCCCTTAGGGATATCAGAAATTTCTTAAATGAAGATCAGTCAAATTTGCCTGATCATGAAACTGCATTTCAGGAAGAGTCGCCTGTGTCATGACTAGGTTATGATATAATCGATTCTTCTATACAAAATATCGAAACTCTAACTTACTGACATCAAAAATAAAAATAAATTGTTCTAAGTTAGTACATGACATTTTAAATCCTATTATTTTCTTATTTCAACCTCTGAAGCCTATAAAAATAAATCCAGACTTAGATTTAGGTTTAGAAAATTTGTATAGTTAGAATCTATAAGTATTGTTGATAGTAATGATATTAGCGATATCGATAAAAAACATACACGAGTTTGAAAAGGGAATAGAGCTGCGTGATGATAGTCATTATTATGTTCAGAATATAATGTACAAGGACAAAATTAACAAAGTACCTTCTACTACCACGTAGCCATTTCAGCAGTAAAGCGAGTGTTTAAAAATTTAAAAGATCGTGAATTAATCGATCGATATTCTGAAGTATTCACAACAAGTAAAAAGAAGGTATAATCGAAAAAATTAAATGTGTCCTGACCAATAAAAAATTTATGTCTGGGTACCACACAGACCAATAATAAAGGAAGTACAACAGATAACTACTAAGGTCAGACCGGTATTTAATTGTAGCCTTAAAACAGACGCAAATCCATCTCTGAATGAAGCTGCTTTTCCGGGCATTGATCTTATGAGTTCTTTATTTAAAATATTATGTAATTTTAGAAGTAACAAATATATTATCGTTTCAGATGTAAAATCTGCATTCCTACAGATCAGATTAAAATTAGAAGAAGACAAGAATCGATTGGCGTTCCTATGGTATAACAAAAATCAAGAATTAATCACATATCGATATGCCACGATTATTTTTGGTATGGCTTCTTCTCCATTCATCTTGAATTACGTCATCAAATATCACACAGATAAGTATACTAATGATCTTTGTTCTTATGTTTTAAAAAATTTTCTTTATGTAGACAATCTCATTTATAGTCATTCAGATGAAACCATTCTTGAAACCCTTTACAGAGAATCGGTTGAAAGGATGGAATAGGGTGGATTCTATTTACGTTCCTGGAATACGAATCATAAAAGGCTCAAAGACCTCATGATAGAAGACGACCGTGCTGAGATGCATGGTTGTGAAAACGAAAGAATTTTGATATATATATAATATGGAAGCGGATACAATGGCTCTTGATAATTTCAACATAGCAGGTAGTATCGAAACTAAACGTGAGTTATTGTCCCAAATATCCAAGGTTTTTGATCCCCTGTCATTATTTTTGCCTGTAACTATAAAGGGTAGGCTTCTGATTAGAGATGTAAGTGGCAGGTTCAGACAATGGGATGAAATGGTAAGTTCGATATTTCTGCACCAAATCGAAATTGAGTAACATTTTGATCTTGCTTAAAAAATCTTCATTAACGCATTGTTTTCGATTTGATAACATTGCTACTTTAAATTTTATTTTGTTGATGCTTCAGCATTGCTTATTGCTTTTAATGTATATTGCCTCTTGGAATGTAAATCTATATATTATTATCGAAAGCAAAAGTTTGCTCCTTTAAAAATAGAACTTCCTACTCTTGAGCTATTGGCCAGTATATTTTGGCATTTAAAAGTCATTCCTCAAATCTTTCTGCTTTTTCAATTATAACTTAAAGAACATAAACTATTGTCGATGCTCACATAATATTAGCTTGGCTTCTACTCCTAAAATTAAAACTAAACAAATTTTTATAAGAAATAGGTTGAGCGATTTTTATGTTAAAAAATCGGAAAAAATATTAAAGGAATTTAGTTCAACGATTAATTTCCTCTATCTTAGAGACCTCACAAAATCCGGCAGATTTAGTAACTAGGGGAATTTCCTTTAGGAATTTCAATAAATTTCAAATATGGGAAAAGGGACCATCTTGGCTTCATTAGATAAAAAACCAATGGCCCAAGCATGAAATATGTATCAGAAGAAAGTAAAAATGCTAATCGATACACATATCGTAACCAATATTGTATTAAAAAATGATTCTGTAGAACCTATTTTGGATATTAATAAATTTTCAAGTTTGCATAAGTTACATAGAGTAACAGCATACGTGTTTCAATTCATTTTTACAAAAAGCAAAATTAAAGATTTTCCATTTTTCAGAAGTAAAAAATATTGGTTAAAAATTATGCAAAAAATATCGATTTTTCGAAAGAAATAGCATTCTTAAAATCACCTTCTGACAAAGTCCCAGAATATTAAAAGATAAATTTATTTTTAGATGACAATGGTTTTTTAAAGAACCAGAGGTAGAATATCATACAACTAATTTACTACGATTATATATTAGTAATCCTATCTTGGCTTTAGTAAAAAACCACCATCTCACAAAGGCTCATTGTTTCTGATTGGTCATCTTGCCACTGCAAACATTTTGGACTTCAAACTACATTAAATACTGGTACGTTTGAAAAGGTTTGGATCCTTAAAGCACGTCAAAACAGTCAAAAAATCATGAGTTCGTGTCATTATTTCAAAAATATAATTCTTTTTCATTTTTCAATTCATCTCATTAATTTACAAATTTACACACAAGCTCAAATGGACTTTTTTCAGACCATTTAAGCATATTGGAGTTGATTTCACCTCTCATTTTTTGATAAAAGATGGCTACGTGTAGAAAAGAAAATGTAATATATTTAATTTTACTTTTGAATATACGTGCAGTTCTTTAGACCTATTACCCGATATGTCCACTCAATCATTTTTATCATCTTTCATGCGTTTTCACAAACATTTATGGAATTGTAGATTTTCTGTATTCTGAAAATGCCAGAACTTTTTTGCTCTCGGTGGTAATACTATAGAAAATTCTTTAATTTTCAGATGAATTGCAGGAGGCATATGAGAATCAACAAACATTAAAACATGTAAGACTGCTCTGTAACGCACCATGATGGGGTTCTGCATGGGAGAGAATGCCTCGTCTCCGAAGGAAGTGACTTTTCCCAAACATGATTTCGTTCTCATTAAATATTTGATATGATGAATATTTTCATTCTGCCAAACTCAATAAACAACAGCCTCTGACCTATTGGAGTCCTCTCTGATCTAGTACCTTCTGACTCCAAATCATTTTTGAAACTAAAGGAAAAAGATTCTTTTATGGGGATAACCTTTGATTCCTTTTCACCCTTTCTGTGGAAGGAGAACCTGCTTCACATAAACAGCTAAATGATCTTTTGCTATTTCTGCAGCAAAAATTTGAACACTTTCGCACCATTTGGTATGAAACATATCCATTAAGTGTTCAAGAGAATAGTTATGTTTTATATCAAAACGATTGGGTTAACCTCATTAAGGTGGGTGATGTGGTATTAATAAAAGCGCCACCAAAACTCGCCCATATTGGCAGTTGGGTAGAGTTATAAAGCTAATACATGGTGCTGACAACTGTGTACGCACACTGTGATGCTAAAAAAAGGTGATGGCAATATAGCTCATTATCAATCAATATAATTGTTAAAAAGTTTCTGTAACACATAATGGTGACAAAAACTAAATAAACCCATAGAATTAAATAATACATCTGATAAAGATGAGGGTGTGAGGAAAGTCCTCAAAGACAAGCGGCTATTACCGCTCGTAAAAAAACCAAAGATATTTTAGGTTTATTTGGATTAATTTATTTTAGTTTATTGACAATCTCTTTGGTGTTTTGGCGGCTGCGACCTTCCTTTTTCATAAAGCAATGTCGCAGCCCCGCGCCCGGAATGTGTAAAAATTAGAATTTAGAATTTAAGATACACTTATCATCATTATCTTCTAAATAATATATAAATATTTCATTCTTTTCATTCATTCATTAATTCATTCATTTATTAATATAAGAGACGACAATATCAGCCCTGAAAAAGTCAACCACCTAAAAAAAGGTTACTTCGAAAGGCGATATTGTCAGAAAAAGGGTCTTTCTTTTTAATTTTACTACTGCTATTGTTGTAAGGCTTGTTGCCATTGATAATATTGTTGTGCACAACAGAAACAATTGTCGGAAAAGGATTGTTCCATTTTTAATAATAATTTATATCCTTGTTTCATGTGAGTTTGTGCCGCTTTCAAACCGAAGAAAAGCGGATTTAAAAGAAGTGAGACCCAAAGACAAACGGTTAAGAAAAATATCCCGGTCTTTTATGCAACCTCGTTTTCTTCAAACACTTCAAACTAAGGCATGTGATAAAGGAAGTCTTTACTTACAAAACTAACAAGAAGGAAGGAGATGCAACTACGTCTTTCCCCCATAGAAAAGCAACAACTTTTCTAAATATGATCAATACAGATTGTACAGGGTAAGATATTGTTCGTCTCAACATTTTCATTATAATTTATCATTATTTATTCATTGCTCATTCATAATCATTAAATACATTAATTAACAAATATTCCTGTATTTGTTGCAGGCGTTGTATCCTGGGCAATGGATTAATCATGGCAACAAACAATATCTATTACGACAACGTTAGCCGTCTCATGATTTTAAAACTATATACCTCTTTTATTATTATATAAGTTAATAAAATTCTTCTCTTTTTATCTCCTCTTCTACTGTACTTCGCTCTTCAAATAAACTTAACTGGGTCGGCTTTTATCGAAGCCTTAGATGAAAATTCATTATTGTCAGATATCAAAATAATTTTTACAATATAATATATATATATATAATATATATATAATAATATATAGTAATTATATAATATATAATTATAATATAATATAATATATATATATATATATATATCATCATATCATCATACCTGTCCCTTGCTTTCCCATAACTGGGGGTAGGTTGCTCAACATGCACCTGAACCTAGGAATGCATATGAGCATTTCTAGGATATAAATAATAGTAGCTGGACCTATATATTTAATATATATAGTATATAATATATATTATAATAATATATATATATATATATTATATATATATATATATATATATATATATATATAATATATATATATATATATATATATATATATTATTTTGAAATATAAAAAGGAAAATACTGTTATTCACCAACTGTTTTAAGAACATTTGCCTCCGACTGATCCAAAATAAAGAAAAAAGACTAAAGGAAAATAATATTTGAGTAAAAAGAATAAAAATGGAGAAGAGAGAAGAAACTGAAAGCAAATTCAAGCTAACGCAGAAACTCAAAAGAAGCTATTGAAGCCACAATAACGACTCTGCCTAAACTAATGAAAATAAGGTAAAAATTAAAACATGATTGAACTTCAAGCCACTCAAAGAAGCTACAGAAGAAAATAAAGAAACAGCTTTTGATTCAAGAGCTAAAGGATTCCATAAAGAAGAAAATTAAAGTATTGAGAAGGAATCCAAGCGATTGACAAATTCTTCAAGTTGTTCTAAAATAATAATAAAAAGCAGCCCTATAACCAAAGAAAGTCACCATATTCCATCTTTTCTGGAAACATTTCTATTCATCAGTATTGAAGGTCAGTTGAAATTAAAGTAGTTATAAAATAGTTAAAATAAAATAATAGTTAAAATGTTAAAAAAAAGACAATGAAAATATATTGAAAAATAACTTTTAAAAAGTGGTTAATAAAGAGTAACGACCAAATAACAATATATTTTGTGTAAAATAATATGTGAATGTATATTATATTTGTTCTTATATTTTTTTTTTTAGAACGCTGTTCATATTTTAGGATGTAATAAATTGATGATTATGAACACCGTTTTAAATTCCTGTCGGTGAAGAGGGTCAGCAACGTAGCTCTTCAAAAGAGAAGAGATACAAGTAGAAGCGATGGTATTGGTATAGTACTAAAGAATCAGAATCATCGTTCAGATCTAGCCTAATAGCAGGGAAGTTTTTAAGCACAGAGTAAAAAAAAAAAAAAAATAAAATATGTACAGGTAAACTATATATATTGACATATAAGAATATATATATGGGAAATTTAGCCACTGTAACTCACAAAATAAATGATATAAAGGCCAAGTTATGGGGAACATTTTTAAGCGATAAAGATATATTTTTCAAGCTCAAAGCTGATGAGGATGACTTGGAAATAAAGGTAGAATCACTAGAAATACTTGCAGAGAACTAGCAATTGAATCTCAGGATTCAGAAAAAAAAAATCAGCAATGGCTCACATTTAAACTGAAACCATATCATGAGCTAAAAGAAAGCATTGTTAAATACATGAGTAAGTATGAGCCCAAAATAAGAACACATGGTAGTATAAGTAACATTAGTATAAAGTCAGATAAATCCAGTGTTAGGTCAGGAGATTCAATATCACAATCATTGGTTAATGAGATAGAAAGAAAAAAGCTAAACTAAAAGCAGACCAAAAATATTTGTCAAAAAAGAGAGAATTAGAAAGAGAACTAGAAAATTTAAACATGAATCATCAAAATAGTTATATAAAAAACTTGGAACAAAGCTTGATTTCAAATAGAAGAATAAATACAAATTTAAGTCATTTTATACCAGAGAAAACAAAAATGACAATAATCGAATTTAAAAAAATAATAAAAATAATAATGATAATAATAAAAATGATAATCATAGTAAAGGTGATAATAATAAAAATATTAAATGCCAGTTTTGCAAAAATGAGAACCATAGTATAAATAAATGCAACAAACCATTATAGTAACAATTGTAGGAGACCAGAGAAATGTGAAAAATATGGAAAGCATCATCTAACACTTTTGCATAAAGATGATGCAAAAGAAAATACAAATACCAATTCAAAGAAAGATCAAAACAACTCAAATCCTACACCATCAGCTCCCTTTCTAAGTCAGGTAGATACCACAGTCAAAAAGGTCAAAAAATAATACATCACAAAGTTTTCAAACAAAATTGAGCAGAGCAAGTAATGAAAACTTGTCATACCTTGCGGAGCCGGTAAAAATTAAGCTAAAAGGGAAAGACAAAATAATTGAAACATATATGGGACTTGATACTTATTCTTCAGCTTGCTTTATGGATCTTAATTTGGCTTCAGAATTAGGTATGAAATATATGGAAGCTCAAAAGGATATTGACATCACAACAATGTTCGGGCAAAATAAAATAACCACGTATATCTTGACAAATTTAGAAATTTATGATATTGAGATGAGTAAATTTGAGACTATTAGTACTATCTATTGCAAGAAACATTGGCCATTTACCAAGGAGGAGTCTCCATCTCACAAAGATATACATGGATTGGACTATTTGAAACATGTTTCATTTAAATTTATTGATGCAAAAATAGGGCTTTTAGTAAGGATGAACAAAAGTGAGTTGTTGAAACCTATTGAAATTGTAGAAGGACCTTACAATTATCCTTTCGCAGTTAAATATAGTTTAGGTTGGACCATACAAGGAATTACTCCAGAAGGGATTCCAGCATTCATGAACTTAAGATGTCACAGAACTCAAATCATAGAAACAAATCAAAACATTCTAAAAAAAATATTGCTTGAGAGAGTTTTCTGAAAAGAATTCAGAACAAATCTGTGAAAGTGTTGAGGATATAAAATGGAAAGAAAGGGTTGAAAATACATTGCAAAGAACAACCACTGGTAAATTTCAAGTTGGTCTACCATTTAAGAGTGAGAATCCACAATTTCCTAATAACAAAAGCCAGGCTTTAGGTAGACTATTTTCATTGAGAAACAAATTTTTAAAAGATAAAGAATATTTTGCAAAATACAAAGAAAATATATAGATGAAATGTTAAAATTTGATTTTACAAATAAGTAGAAAAGGATGAACTTTTAAACACTGAAAGGTTTTACCTAAGGCATCATAGTGTTATTCCCTCTCGAAAAGAGAAATTGAGAGTGGTGTTTAATGCTGCTTACCATATAATGGTATTTCATTAAATAATAGTCTACTGACAGGTCCTTATTTTATTTCTAACTTACAAGGTATACTTTTAAGGTTTAGACAAGAGAAATATGCTTTTATAGCTGATATTAAACAAATGTTCTATCAAATTAAAGTACTTAAAAAAGATAAAGACTATTTGCGCTTCCTATGATTCTCAAATGGAAGTATACAGAAAGCTCCAGAGGAATATAGAGTCAAAGTACACATATTTGGCAGTGTAAGTTCTTCTTTAATAGCAAATTATTTTTTTAAACAATTTTACAGAGATAAAAGAAGCACAAAAGTTTAGTGATATAGCAAAGACTACTATTCAGATAAATTTTTATATAGATGACCTCTTGAAATCTGTATGTTCAGAAAATGGAGCTATAAAAGTTTATAAAGAGGTAAAATAAATTTTACAAATTAGTGGACTCAAACTGAATGGAGTATCAAGTAATTTTAGACACTTTGCATATTATATTGACAATGAAGACTTGACCAAAAATTTTAAAGAAATAAACTGCCTTCCCAAAAAGCACTAGGTTTAAATTGGGATCCTGAAAATGATCTTATAAAGGCTAGGGTAGATATAGGTCATAAAGAACTAATCAAAAGAGGCATTCTTCGTTGCATATTTTAAATATATGACCCATTAGGTATCATAAGTCCAATACTTGTGCCAGCAAAGAAAATATTTCAAACATTATGTGATAAAAAATAAATATAGAAGAAAGTTATATGAAATGGGTAAATAACATTCATAAGTTGAATAACTTTCAAATACCAAGACCATACAATCCAAACTTATTAAAGTACAAAAAGTATTGAAATCCATTACTTTTCAGATGCTGCAGTAGCTTACATAAGATTTATTGGAGATAATGATGAGGTAAATTGTTCTTTACTAATGTCTAAAACTAGATTGATACCATTAAACAAAAATTTGATGTTGACTTTTCCAAGAAAATTCTGTAGTAGAGGAAGAAGCAAATTCTGTAGTGTCAGAAGTGTTGGGAGTT
>JABUQX010135305.1:5000-12500 GCA_015478945.1 Trachelipus rathkii
TAAGTCGTAAAAAGGGCGCGAACAGAGAGATTGTGTTCCATTGTATAACATTTCATAGTCACGACCGTAAGGTTGTCCATTCACATGCAAACTGATACCCCTAAGTCCAAAAGGTGCAAATTTATAGGGTGACTTTTTATAATTCCCTGAGTAAGCTTCATGTTCAACAATCCCTATTATTACTTTCTGTGGTAAATTACCGTTCACAATGTTAGGGATATTGATACTCGATAATCCATGAGTAAAATTAAATAACTTGGTTTCCACTCTCTTAATAAGGTACTTTGCTGGTAGTATTCAAAAGCGCTTTTCAATTTCCAGATTGTCTCTGTGGTGAGTAATTTCAACTTTTCTACATGCGATAGGCCTCTAACAACTTGATAGCCGGTTAATGGACCCATACAGTCGTAGGCAGGTTTACTTTTTATTTTAAGAGCAAATTTAGGATTTGATCGGGTTAAACGGATTCTAGTATCTACAGATGGTAGAATGAGTCTTTCTTGAGAGAAGATATCACCATTTAAACGTCCGTAAAATTCATATGTGTTATTTATGACTTTTGCCGCTTTATCTATATGTGCAGCCTCGTCTTTGAAACTATAAAAACCACATGATGAGATAGAGATTGTTAGCATCGTCTTAATAATTTAACCAAATGCTGCTATATAACTTCTATAGGATATTCGCAGCTGAACGAAGCACCTAGTGAAGTTTCGTTAAGATGAGACCTTCAATCTGATTGAAGACTGTATAAAATCAATGAAATTTGATTCACGTAATACACTATATGGGTCGTCGCGCGAAGTGAAGAATCTTGTACCACCGAGGTTTAGTCAATTGTTAGTTTTTACATCTAAAAACACATTGGATTGGATCTAGGTGATTGGTCAGAAGTACCTAGGAATATTGAACTCTAGAGGATGATATCAGGTATTGTAATTGAAAGAACGGGATTAATACTGATAAAGTTGGAATCACTTACGCTAATCTGGGTAGGATTCATGAGAAGAAATCCAAATCGCTCTTACAACAGTCCGGACTAGAAGGATGAAGGAAATGCATCTTGCATGTGTGAACTCTGATCGTATAATGAATAAAATCATGATTAAACTCTCCTTACATACAGTATAGTTACAGTATATCGCAACTTATGTAAAAGTTACCGATAGTAATTAAATAGGCAAATAATAAATAACATTTTTTCTTTAGAGGTTTTGGCCTTAGGCTTTTTTTTCCATTTACGTCCTTTAACTTGCGCCCTACCTTGCCCTGTCATTTTACGTCTTATTTTGCGCTTAACATCATCCAGCATCTCATCTGAAACATCAGCAATACGTCTTTTTAATGATGCACGGGGGTTAGCTCCTGCCGCTATATACATTGAATAGTATGCAAACCTGAATATTATGCAAACCTAAAAGCTTTTTTACCTATATATTCCCCTTCTCTTCTAAATAAAGGCAATGCACTTCCCCATAATTTGGCGAAAAATCCCCGCAGACTATATCCCCTCTGCATTTCCGACCCTATGAACACCCTTTCACCATTCATTATTACAGGAGCTTCTTTCTTATACTATCTTTATGCTGGAAGAGTATGTTAATGAATGAAAAAATAATAACTGACTACATCTCTATATAAAATCTTTGCAACTTTGCCTTCATTTTCTTCAATGCTCTGTAACATCATATATATATGGAGAATTTCCAACAACATCTGTTAAAAAATAGTCCAACATGTTATAGTTACTGCATCTATTTCTTTCTAATATGGACTTTACACAAGAGTGTACCGCTTGTGAATGGGAAGGGTTTTCCTTCTACATCCATTATATGCACCCGTATAGAGCCAAAATTTGATATATTCAAAGGTAGATATTGAAAATTAGGAAAAGTTATAACTTTACTCTCTTTGGGAAAATATACTACTCTTAATAAAGGAGCTTTAGTATTACCTACATATTGATGATCAATTATGTTTGTATATACATAAGCCATACCTGGATGGTTGAGCATCTCGGAAGGGGTACATGTATAATGTAGTACTCGGTCTGCTTCGTCGTTTTTGTTTCCTCCGGGTCATGGGATTATTCTCACAGAATAGTATGATAATGATTACATCGGTCTGATATCATGAAGTATATCCAACACAGCATCACGTTCACGGACATGTTTACGTTGCCACGATGATCGCCTAAGAAAAAACATATCACGGTCTCGTAGGTTTATACCTACCTTCGATCTTAAAGATATTAATACTTTATCTTCATAGGTACGCATATCAGTTTTGTATACCAAGTCCTTACACATAATACTCATATCAAAGAGGCTGTTTAAATAACTAAAAATAGCAGGTACCGAATTAAAATGTGCCTTCCTCAGAACAAATTCTTCAATGAAATATTCTTTTGTACCAATCGTAGACCTAGCCAGATCACGAGTGTCTTTCACTTCTAATATAGTTTCAACACATTCTACACTTCTATATACCAACATCCAGTATAGATTGGGAGGTAAATTTTCTATGTTCGTATTTAATATCATTTCACATAATCCTACTTCGTATACCTCTCTTTCAAGCTGTATAGGATTCATTAACCTCGTTGTTAAAATCCAGAGAGTTTATTATCATGGAATGTAAATCCAAAGAGGCTGAAGACGGCAGAGTTAAATAGAAGTGATCTACACTCTCCATGGTTATAATGACAACTGATTAATGATTCTTAATTTCACTGGCTTTTATATATGAATTAAACTTAGCAGGGTATCCCACCCACTTCACCAAATACTGTTTATTTCTACCCTTACCTTTTGTATCTAATATTTTTTCTATTTTATATACATTACTTTTAGGATTAAATCGTACTTTCTGTATTTCTTGTTTATAAAATCAACCTTTAATCTTTTCACTATCTAAATCTTCCAGGTAATATAATTTTATGCCGTCAGAAGGAATGCTTCGTATATTATGAACTTTAAAAACTTCTGTAGACCAACCTGTTTCGTATCCTTTTCTGAACCTTTCATCTATTCGAGATACTCTTACGTAATCATTCACATTTATACCTGATTTATCTATAATTTTTCGTCCCCTATGGTGTTGCTGAATCATCGGCTTTAACTTCAACATTTCTATAGGAGTTGTCTTTATAGTTCTATGGTATGATCTGTTATAAGAATAAGATAGATCGTCCAGTATATCAATATATTTAAAAGTATTCATTTTAGTAAAGTATCGATGCATACGTTCTTTAATCGTACGTTGAACTCTCTCAACTATAGCAGCCTTATTTACTGAGAATGTATTGTAATACCCTATATCATACTCTTTGATTAATTCTTGAAACTCATGACCTAGGAATTCTCCTCCCTTGTCTGACCAAAACATTTTAGGCCATCTACGCTCCACCTCTATAATTTCACGTACTGCTGCTGCCACTGTAGCTGATTTTTTATCTTTTAATGGCTTTAACCACAAGTATCTAGAGTACACGTCAATATTAAAAAGTATGTATTGAAACTTCATTAAAAGAACTATATTTAATCATTTTAGTTAAATCTAACTGCCAAATCTAACTGCCATACACTATCGAGGTAAGGGGCTATGGTTTTCCGCGTAGGAAATTTTTTCCTTACAGGTTTATGTAGAGTAAAAGCCTCTTCACCCTCTAAATATTTTTTTAACTCTTTTTTCTCGATATTAGGAAACCTTGAAGCAAACCTAGTGAAACCCCCAAAACTATTTGTCTCCTTAGGTTGAAGTTAAAACTTTTCAACCCCCTCCTTTGCTTCCATTTTAATAATGACCAATAAATAAATTTTCGACCTATATATATATATATTACTAAAATATGATATAAAGTCAAAAAGGTTAAAGAAAAAGTTTTAAAATAGCATATTTTATTTAATCACAAGCATTACAAGTATATAAACAGTATATATATATATATATATATATATATATATATATATATATATATATATATATATATATATATATATATATATATATATATATATATATATATATATATATATATATATATATATATGATAATACAAAATTATGAGTTAATCCATTTAGGTCTAATGTAGGGTGTTTTTCTTATTCTTCCTCTGGTAACACGCTTAAATTTATCTGAAGCGTAAGAAGTACCTGAGGGACTTGAATCAGGTCTAGGCGTCTTGGGAATATTATCCAAGTCTGCCTAGCCGTTGTGTATTTAAGATTAAAGTTCGGGGAAAATTAATGTCCCTGAGTTCTTGTTTGATTCTTTTCCAGCCAGCCAGTTACAGGTCCCTTCTTCCAGTCACGTGAGAGATCGGCTATTAAATCCACAATATTTGATCCTTTAACTATTTCATCATCGATAATGATCTGTCCTAATTCATTCCATGATAATTGATCTTTTAAAATATTATATAAAGATAATCCAGCTTTGCGACCTCTATTTGGTAAGCTCTCCTCTAGAATATTTTTAAAGCTATCTTCATTTTTCACTTCAGGTTTTATATCAATAGGTATATTTACATCTTCGGAATTCGACTTACTTAGTGACGCGTGTAGATGTAAGTCTTTAAGATCTATTAATTTTTGTATAGCATCTTGGTATAAGACACGTTTCTCATGGATGTTAATGTCTGAATTTAATATCCTATACACTTCTTTTTCGTAATTGGTTAACTGTTCAACTTTAGGATCATATAAACTGGGAGGTAGAGGCTGTTGATGAGATAGTGATTCGTTCACAACATAAGGACTCTGCTGGTACAACTGTTGTTGATGCGGTAGAGAATGTAATGTAGGTGTAGGGTGAGGTGTTAGCTGAACAAATTGGGGTTGGAACTGATGAGGCTGTGGTAGTAGGTTCTGCATTGATGGTTCGTTATTATTATTAGTATTATTATTATTAAACTTCATTTTCTCATACTCATTATATGGAAGTACAGCAACCTTCTTCATCATTAGGATAACCACTTAGTTATCAATGGAGCTATAACGGAGAAGAGTAGTGGTAGGAATACTCCACCCCCTTTCTGCAGTAACTTCTTTTTATTTTTCAGATTTTTTATGTTAAGGGATAGTTTTTTAATGACGTAACTTTACCTTCTGAGGTCTGTTTAAAGGAACATTTCCTTTTATAAGATTTAAACAGACTTCGCATACACATTGAATGAATTTCTCATCCTCGCTGATCAGTTTACGTTTTTCAGACGGTTTCAGATTTTTAAATTTTTTTATAAGAGGTAGATACTTTGCAATTAGAGTACTCATTATTCAGGTATGTATACAGTTTCAATCTCGAAGGGTAGAATGCTGGTACGGAGCAACACTCTGTACGTGTTTTTAGGATGCAGTTCACACAATAAATAACCATGGGGCTTTGATGTAACCTCTTTATATACTTTTAAGAACTCTTTACGCTGAGTAGGGAACATTTGAGTTGCCAAAACATTAATTTGACTTATGTCTCTTCTCTGACCAAACAACAGTAAATATTGGGTGTTTAAAGAAACACTTCTCATATGCTTGTTTTGATGAAAAATATTCTGAGTTATGAAAAAAACAGAGATATTTAGATGATGGGAGTAAACAGTGAATGCCTCTGCTATTTCCAAATTCAGTTTATGCATTAAATCATCTAATACAATAATTTTATGACCATATGCATTTTCCAGTGACTTAATGTCATATATTCCTTCATGAAACTGAATAACATCTTTATAATCATTAAATTTTTCCTGATAAACATTATAACACCATATTATTTTTACTGGGACTTGTTCAAAAATCTCTAGTTCCTTTAAAATATTTAATAACAGAAAGGTTTTACCGCAGCCGGTAGGACCGGCTATAAGACAAGTCGAAGGGGAACGGAACATAAATTTATCCACATCCATCCTCTTTAAATGATTGATGTATAATGCAGCTACCATGGGTAATAATGTATATATATATATATATATATATATATATACACTTGCATACATGGAGAGTTATCAATACATTTAGAAGTCGATATATATAGGTATACATGCTAGATACCTAGTACATCCCGTAGTAAAGAAAAACATACTGAGATACTATTCAGTGAGCCCTACAACAATATATAGCAATAACATAACTAGCTCTTCTTCTTCATATATATATATATATATATATATAACCTTATATATAATATATATATATATATATATATATATATATATATATATATATATATATATATATATATATATATATATATATATATATATATATTCCAAAGTTTATAAACATAAATGGTTGGTCAAATAGGACTTGAAACAGTAAAGCGCTATGATAGGGTGGTAAAGCCATAAGTCAATAGCGCATATTCGGGTGAGGGGTGACCCCCTCACCCGAATATGTCTTTAATGAGTTACAACTTTAGGGTCGTAAAATGTTTTAATAAAATGTTTTAATTGTAGTAAAATGAATGACTCATAGTATATTTGAAAAGAAATTCTTTGAATAGTTTACATTGATATCATATTTATCGCTCGCGCGGTAATATTGTGCCTGCGGGTGCACGCGCCGGCGGTTACGCGGAAATATTGCGCCTGCGGGCGCACGCGGCGGCCCGGTTACGCCGGAAATATTGCGCCTGCGGGCGCACGCGCGGGACTCACCTGCGGACGCGGACTCGGAAACGTTCGCGTTCACTACCCAAATGTGTAACTCTTTAGATATACATTCTATCGTGCTAGAAGTGTTAGAAAAAGGTTAACTCATATTAGGAAGCATCCTAGCAACTTGTAATATACACCTTTCGATTCCTCCTACCTTATAACCTAGGGGTAGACACCAGGAAAATAAGCGGAAAAGACTATATATTTATACTATGAAGTATGAAACTTATAACAAACCATGAAACTCATAAGATTACATACGCAATAGGCGTAGACAAATAAATATATATATATATATATATATATATATATATATATATATATATATATATATATATATATATATATATATATATATATATATCAAGAAGATGAAGATATGTTCAGATACAGGGAGAAATAAATGTAAAGACTATATGTTATACTACAGTAAGAAACATAAAAACCATGAACTCATGAAATATATATATATATATATATGTATATATATATATGTATATATATATATATATATATATATATATATGTATATATATATATATATATAACTATATATATATATATATATATATATATATATATATATATAAGATTATATAAGGAACCATGAAACTCATAAGCCTATATATATATATATATATATATATATATATATATATATATATATATATATATATATATATATATATATATATATATATATATATATATATATATATATATATATATATCAAGAGAAAAAGACTACGTTCCAGATACAGGAAAATAAGCGTAAAATACTATATATTTATACTATGAAGTAAGAAACTTATAAAAAATGAAACTCATATAACATATATATATATATATA
>JABUQX010135306.1:0-10000 GCA_015478945.1 Trachelipus rathkii
CATTAATGAAATATAAATATACAATATGACTTCCACATAATATTGGAATTATATAAGGGTTATAGTAACAGGGTAAGACATTAAGTTTTTACACAGTCATTACTTTATATTATTATTAATAAATAGGTAATATTATATGTATATATATTTCAAGTATATAAATTTTAATATTCAATATATTATTATATATATATATAGAATCACAATTTAATGTGCAACAGTATACGCTTTTTTGCTACTATAAAGGAAATCACATAATGTTCCTGTTGAGTATAGTGATGTGACGAAGGCATATAGTAATTGATATATTATGAAAAGCAGGTGTCCTTTCCAACTTTAGTCAAGAGTCAGTTTATTTACGTTCTTAATAGTCAACAACATCAAAATCTCTAGAGCAGCAGACTGATATTGCAGCTTCTTGAAAACTTTCAGCCCGATTCCTTTTTACACTATAGCGTCTCCGATGCGATTATTTTAATAATTCAGAGAAGTGAGACAAACATGACGTATCTGTCATTTTCAATGAGTGTGAGGATGCTCAGATAGAACCACTACAGTGAGGGGCGATTGGTAGAATCGATCCAAAAGAGAGATTTAGTCCTAAGGTGCCCTTTCTCAAAATGTTTAAATGATAGGCGTTACAAGCTGAAAGATCTGCTGTAAGATCGTAAGCATATAAATTACTATTCTTTGCGTATTTTTCAAGATTTAAACCTGTCCCACTATCATTACATGATACAGTATTGGCTATTAAAGTCGTAAAAAGGCCGCGTACAGAGAGTATTAGGTCGTCCGTTGTATAACATTTAATAATTTCACGTCCGTGAGGTTAGTCCATTCACATGTAACTGATGCCCTAAGTCCGAAAGGTTTGTGAATTTATAGGGTGCACTTTTTTATAATTTCCGGCGTAGGCTTCATGTTCCACAATCCCTATTATTAACTTTTGTGGTAAATTTCCGTTTGCACAAGTTAGGGAATTGATACTGATAATCCTCTGAGTGGGAAATTAATATCTTGGTTTCACTTCTCTAATAGGTACTTTGGCTGTAAGTTTCAAAGCGAATTTTAATTTCAGATGTCGCTGTGTGATAATTTCACTTTTTCTAACATAGAGATAAGCCTCCAGCAGTTTGAAAACAGGTTCAGGACATACAGCTGTAGCAGTAGGTTTACTTTTTATTTTAAGAGCAAATTTAGGATTTGATCGTGATAAAATGATTCTAGTATCTACAGATGGTAGAATGAGTCTTTCTTGAGAGAAGATATCGCCATTTAATCGACCGTAAAATTCATAAGTATTATTTATGACTTTAGCTGCTTTATCTATATGTGCAGCTTCATCTTTGAAACTGTAAAAACCACATGATTTGAGATGAGATTGTTTAGCATCGTCTGAATAATTTAACAAATGTTCTATATAGCTTCTATAAGGATAATTAGCAGCTGATGCACCTAGTGAAGTTCCGTTAAGATAGACTTCAACCTGGTTGAAACATGTATACAGGAAATTTGATTCTGTATATACTATATGGTCATCACCCGTAGGAAGATCTGTACCATCAGGTTTTGTCAATTTCGTTTTTACATATAAAAACACATTAGAGGGGTCTAAGTACTGATCAGAAGTGCCTGGAATATTGAACTCTAGAGGAACATCTGTATTGGTAATTGAATGCAGAGGATTAATACTGATAAAGTTGGACTCGCTAACGCTAATCTGTGTAGGGTTCATGGAGAAGAGATCCAATTCACTCTTACAACAATCAGGACTAGAAGGATGAAGGAAATGCATCTTGCATGTACGAGCTCTGGTCGTATAATGAACATTTTCATGAAAAACCTTACTTATATACACAGCTCGTATAAAAGTTATCAGATAGTAATTAAATAGCAAATACATCAATACATTTTTTCTTTAGAGTTTTTTTCCGCTTAGCCTTTTTCTTTAGGACAATCTTCTTGCCCCCTCTTCCTTGACCTGACATTTTACGTCTTATTTTACGCTTAACATCATCCAACATCTCATCTGAGACATCGGCAATACGTCTTTTTAATGCTACACGAGGATTATTTCCAGCCGCAATATCTTGAATAGTATGCAAACCTGTTCTTATAGCTTTTTTACCTATATATTCCCCACCTCTCCTGAGTAGAGGCCTTGCACTTCTCCATAGCTTGGCGAAAAATCCACCAAGACCATACCCCCTCTGCATTTTTGTTCCTCTGAATACCCTTTCCTCGTCCATTATTACAGGAGTATCTTTCTTATACTATCTTTACACTGTGAGAGTATGTTAATGAATGAAAAATATATCTGACTACACCTCTTATATATTCCATTATGCTGTAATTACTACATCTGTTTCTTTCTAATATGAACTTTGCATAACAATGCTCCGTGTGTAAAGGGAAAAGGATTTCCTTCTACATCTTTTATATGCACGCGTACAGAGTCAAAATTTGATCTATTCAGAGGTAGATAATGAACATTATGGAATGTTATAACTTTACTCTCTATGGGAAAATATACTACTCTTAATAAAGGAGCTTTAGTATTACCTACATATTGATGATCAATTATATTTGTATATACATAAGCCATACCTGGATGATTGAGCATCTCGGATAGGGTACATGTATAATGCAGTACTCGATCTGCTTCATCTTTTTGTTCATGTGGAGTCATGCGGTTATTCTCCACAGTTAGTATAACCCTCTTCAACATAGTAGGGATATCATGAAGTATATCCAACTCAGCATCCCGTTTACGAATATGTTTACGTTGCCATGGTGAACGTCTCAGAAAAAACGTGTCACGGTCTCGAAGGTTTACATTTACTTTTGAGCTTAAGGATATTATTACTTTATCTTCATAGGTATGCATTTTTCAGTTTTGTATACCAAATCCTTACACATAATACTCATATCAAAGAGAACGTTTAAATGACTAAAAATAGCAGGCACCGATTTAAAATGTGACTTACGCAAAGTAAATTCTTCAAAGAAGTATTCTTTTGTGCCAATCCTGGACCTAGGTAGATCACGAGTATCTTTCACTTGTAATATAGTTTCAACACATTCTACACTTCTGTACACCAACATCCAGAATAGATTGTGAGGTAAATTTTCTATGTCCGTATTTAATATCATTTCACATAATCCTACTTCGTATACCTCTCTTTCAAGTTGTATAGGATTCATTAACACAGTTGTAAAATCCGAGAGTTTATTATCAGGATGTAAATCCAAAGACGCTGAAGAAGGCAGAGTTAAATAGAAGTGGTCTACACTCTCCATGATTGTAATGACAACTGATTAATAATTCTTAACTTCACTTGCTTTTATATAAGTATTAAACTTAGCAGGGTATCCCCGCCATTTCACCAGTACCTGTTTATTTTTTCCTTTACCTTTTGTACCTAATATTTTTTAATTTTATATTCATGAGTTACAGGATTGAACCTTACTTTTTGTATTTCTTGTTTATAAAATCCGCCTTTTATTTTTTCACCATTTAAATCTTTCAGATAATATAACTTTAAACTATCACGACTAAATAGTTAAAGGATCAAATATTTAAAAACTTCCGTAGTCCAACCGGATTCATATCCTTTTCTAAACCTTTCCTCTGTACGAGAAACTCTTACATAATCGTTTACCTTTATTCCTGAATTATCTTTTATTTTGTTTTCTTTTTCATGTAGGTGGGTTCTACTGCCTCTAGTTTTTGACATTTCTAAAGGTGATGACTTTATAGTTCTATGGTAAGATCGGTTATAAGAATAAGCCAGATCGTCCAGTATATCGATATATTTAAAGTAATTCATTTAAGGTAAAATACTATGCATGATTCTTTAAATAGTAGCTGTACTCTTAACTAATTGCCGCTTGTTTACGGAAAATGTATGTAATGCTTATACCGGATACTCCCAGAGCAGCTCCTGAAACTCACGCCCCTTGAATTCCATTCCTGAATCTGTCCAAAATGATTTAGGTGTTCTCCGCTCGTCCTCTATAATTTCAAGTACAGCATCGGCAACTGTAGCTGACCTTTTATCTTTTATTGGCTTCAACCACAAGTATCTAGAGTATACGTCAATTGTAAAAAGTATATATTGAAAACCTTCATTATAAGAACTATATTTTAATCATTTCCGATAAATCTAACTGCCATATGCTATCGAGCTGCGGAGATATGGTTTTCCGTGTAGGAAATTTTTTTCTTACAGGTTTATGTAGAGTAAATGCCTCTTCACCCTCCAAATATGCTTTTAACTCTTTTTTCTCAATATTAGGATACCTTAAAGCAAACCTATTGAAACCCCCAAAACTATTTGGCTCCCTCAGATTGAAGTAATACTTATCAACTACCTCCTTTGCCTCCATGTTAGATACTGACACACGTGTAAGCGTTATATATATATATATATATATATATATATATATATATATATAATCATATTTATATATATATATTATATATATATTATATATATGATATATATAAATATATAATATATATAGTATAAAGTTAAAAGGGATAAAGAAAAAGATTTAAAATAACATTTTTATTTATATACAAACATTACAACTAAATATATATGATAATACATAATTACGATTTAATCCAACTAGACCTATTATAAGGTGTTTTTCTTAGTCGGCCTCTGGTAACACGTTTAAATTTATCTGATGCGTAAGAAGTGCCTGAGGGACTTGAGTCAGGTCTTGGCGTAATAGGGATATTATCCAAGTCTGCTAAACGTTGTGTATTTAAGATTAAAGTTCTGGGAAAATTAATAGTCTGAAGTTCTTGTTTGATCTCATTCCATCCTTTTACAGGGCCTTTCTTCCAGTTACGTGAGAGATCAGCTATCAAATCCACAATATTTGATCCTTTAACTATTTCATCATCTATTTACTATCTCCCCTGCTTCATTCAAAGTTAATTGGTCTTTTAAAATATTATATAAAGCTATTCCTGATTTACGCACTCTATTAGGTAAGCTCTCCTCTAGGATATTTTTAAATTTATCTTCATTTTTCACTTCAAGTTTTACTTCATTAGGTATATCTACATCATCGGTTAACGGGATACGTAGGGACGGATGTAGGTGCAAGTCTTTAAGATCTATCAATTTTTGTACGGCATCCTGATATAAGATGCGTTTCTCATGGATGTTAATGTCTGAATTTAATATCCTGTACACTTCTTTCTCATATTTGGTTATCTGTTCAACTTTAGGATCGTATAAGCTAGGAGGTAGAGGCTGCTGGAAAGATAATGTGTCGTTCACAATATAAGGATTCTGGTGGTGCAACTGCTGCTGCTGATGTGAAAGATGTTGTAATGTCAATGCATTGGGCTGTAATATCTGCGTGTATTGGGGTTGTGAATGATGAAACTGCGATTGCCATTATGCTGTAATTACTACATCTGTTTCTTTCTAATATGAACTTTGCATAACAATGCTCCGTGTGTAAAGGGAAAAGGATTTCCTTCTACATCTTTTATATGCACGCGTACAGAGTCAAAATTTGATCTATTCAGAGGTAGATAATGAACATTATGGAATGTTATAACTTTACTCTCTATGGGAAAATATACTACTCTTAATAAAGGAGCTTTAGTATTACCTACATATTGATGATCAATTATATTTGTATATACATAAGCCATACCTGGATGATTGAGCATCTCGGATAGGGTACATGTATAATGCAGTACTCGATCTGCTTCATCTTTTTGTTCATGTGGAGTCATGCGGTTATTCTCCACAGTTAGTATAACCCTCTTCAACATAGTAGGGATATCATGAAGTATATCCAACTCAGCATCCCGTTTACGAATATGTTTACGTTGCCATGGTGAACGTCTCAGAAAAAACGTGTCACGGTCTCGAAGGTTTACATTTACTTTTGAGCTTAAGGATATTATTACTTTATCTTCATAGGTATGCATTTCAGTTTTGTATACCAGATCCTTACACATAATACTCATATCAAAGAGAACGTTTAAATGACTAAAAATAGCAGGCACCGATTTAAAATGTGACTTACGCAAAGTAAATTCTTCAAAGAAGTATTCTTTTGTGCCAATCCTGGACCTAGGTAGATCACGAGTATCTTTCACTTGTAATATAGTTTCAACACATTCTACACTTCTGTACACCAGCATCCAGAATAGATCGTGAGGTAAATTTTCTATGTCTGTATTTAGTATCATTTCACATAATCCTACTTCGTATACCTCTCTTTCAAGTTGTATAGGATTCATTAACACAGTTGTAAAATCCGAGAGTTTATTATCAGGATGTAAATCCAAAGACGCTGAAGAAGGCAGAGTTAAATAGAAGTGGTCTACACTCTCCATGATTGTAATGACAACTGATTAATAATTCTTAACTTCACTGCTTTTATATAAGTATTAAACTTAGCAGGGTAACCCACCCATTTCACCAACTGTTTACTACGGCCTCTACCTTTTGTACCTAATATTTTTCAATTTTATATTCATGAGTTACAAAAGGGGATTTTTTTTTTTTGGAAAACCGCCTTTAACTTGTTAACCTTTTTGTATTTCTTGTTTATAAAATCCGCCTTTTATTTTTTCACCATTTAAATCTTTCAGATAATATAACTTTAAACTATCACGACTGAATGGTCGGATATTGTGGACTTTAAAAACTTCCGTAGTCCAACCGGATTCATATCCTTTTCTAAACCTTTCCTCTGTACGAGAAACTCTTACATAATCGTTTACCTTTATTCCTGAATTATCTTTTATTTTGTTTTCTTTTTCATGTAGGTGGGTTCTACTGCCTCTAGTTTTTGACATTTCTAAAGGTGATGACTTTATAGTTCTATGGTAAGATCGGTTATAAGAATAAGCCAGATCGTCCAGTATATCAATATATTTAAAAGTATTCATTTTAGTAAAATACCTATGCATGCGTTCTTTAATAGTACGCTGTACTCTTTCAACTATTGCCGCTTTGTTTACGGAAAATGTATTGTAATAGCTTATACCATACTCCCAGAGCAGCTCCTGAAACTCACGCCCCTTGAATTCCATTCCTGAATCTGTCCAAAATGATTTAGGTGTTCTCCGCTCGTCCTCTATAATTTCAAGTACAGCATCGGCAACTGTAGCTGACCTTTTATCTTTTATTGGCTTCAACCACAAGTATCTAGAGTATACGTCAATTGTAAAAAGTATATATTGAAAACCTTCATTATAAGAACTATATTTAATCATTTCCGATAAATCTAACTGCCATATGCTATCGAGCTGCGGAGATATGGTTTTCCGTGTAGGAAATTTTTTTCTTACAGGTTTATGTAGAGTAAATGCCTCTTCACCCTCCAAATATGCTTTTAACTCTTTTTTCTCAATATTAGGATACCTTAAAGCAAACCTATTGAAACCCCCAAAACTATTTGGCTCCCTCAGATTGAAGTAATACTTATCAACTACCTCCTTTGCCTCCATGTTAGATACTGACACACGTGTAAGCGTTATATATATATATAAAGTTAAAAGGGATAAAGAAAAAGATTTAAAATAACATTTTTATTTATATACAAACATTACAACTATATATATATATATATATATATAAAGTTAAAAGGGATAAAGAAAAAGATTTAAAATAACATTTTTATTTATATACAAACATTACAACTAAATATATATGATAATACATAATTACGATTTAATCCAACTAGACCTATTATAAGGTGTTTTTCTTAGTCGGCCTCTGGTAACACGTTTAAATTTATCTGATGCGTAAGAAGTGCCTGAGGGACTTGAATCAGGTCTTGGTGTAATGGGGATATTATCCAAGTCTGCTAAACGCGTTGTATTTAAGATTAAACTTCTGGGAAAATTAATAGTCTGAAGTTCTTGTTTGATATCATTCCATCCTTTTACAGGGCCTTTCTTCCAGTTACGTGAGAGATCAGCTATCAAATCCACAATATTTGATCCTTTAACTATTTCATCATCAATTACGATCTGCCCTGCTTCATTCAAAGTTAATTGGTCTTTTAAAATATTATATAAAGCTATTCCTGATTTACGCACTCTATTAGGTAAGCTCTCCTCTAGGATATTTTTAAATTTATCTTCATTTTTCACTTCAAGTTTTACTTCATTAGGTATATCTACATCATCGGTTACCGGGATACGTAAGGTTGGATGTAGGTGCAAGTCTTTAAGATCTATCAATTTTTTTGTACGGCATCCTGATATAAGATGCGTTTCTCATGGATGTTAATGTCTGAATTTAATATCCTGTACACTTCTTTCTCATATTTGGTTATCTGTTCAACTTTAGGATCGTATAAGCTAGGAGGTAGAGGCTGCTGGAAAGATAATGTGTCGTTCACAATATAAGGATTCTGGTGGTGCAACTGTTGCTGCTGATGTGAAAGATGTTGTAATGTCAATGCATTGGGCTGTAATATCTGCGTGTATTGGGGTTGTGAATGATGAAACTGCGATTGTGGATTTTGCGCAAGGTGTGGCAATAACTGGCCATATTGAGGTTGCATGTGATGAATCTGAGGAACTGAATTCTGTACCAGCTTGCTGAATTATTATACTTTCATTTTTCTCATACTCATTATATGGAAAGTTAAAGAACCTTCTTCAATTATGGGATAACCACTTAGTTTATCAAGGGGAGCTATAAACGGAGAAAGAAGTAATGGCAGGAATACTCTCCTCTCTCTGTAGTCAACTTTTTTTATTTTTCAAATTTTTTAATGTTGAGGGAGAAGTTGTTTGTAATTGATGTTTTATACGCGACGTAGGGCTGTTAGCTTCTGACGTCTGTTTAAAGGAAACAGTTTCCTTTTATAAAGATTTAACAACTTCAATACACTGATTGAATTGGGCTCTCACATCTCACGTAGATTAAGGTTATGGGTTGTCAGAGTGTTGTGTGAGACGACAAGAGTGGTTTCAAATCATCGATATTCATTATTTGCTAGTACATAAAGAGTAAGAGGTAAATACTTTGCAACTAGCGCACTCATTATTCGGTATGTATACAGTTTCTATCTCGTAGGGAAGAATGTTCGGAGCAGTACTCTTGCGTGTTTTTGGGTGAAGTTCACAACATCAAATAACCGTGGGGGGTCGAAGTAACCTCTTTATATACTTTTAAAGAAAACTTCTTTCCGCGTTTGAAGGGAAACATTTGGTTGCAATAATTCAACTGACTCATTGTTCTTCTCTGTCCAACAACAGTTAAATAGCTGTGGTGTTTAAAGAAACACTTCGCATATGCCTTGCTTTGATGAAAATATTCTGCGTTATGACAAAACACAGAGTATATTTAGATGGTGAGAATAAACCGTGAACGCTTCTGCTATTTCAAAATTCAATTTGTGCATTAAATCATCTAATACAATAATTTTATGTCCCTGTATATTGTCCAGCGATCTAATATCGTATATGCCTTCATGAAATTGAATCACATCTTTATATTCTTTAAAATTTTTCCTGTAAACATTATAACACATATTCTTTTTACAGGTTTGTTTAAAAATCCCATTTCCTTTAAAACTATTTAATAATAGAAAGGTTTTGCCACCTGTTGGTCCAGCTACAAGACATGTAGCCGGACTTCGGACGTAAATTTCTCCACATCCATTACCTGTCAAGTATGATAATGAATAATGAGTTTAATTAAAGTTGTAAGTACTTAAAATATATGTTTTTAATAAAATTTCGTCAAATTTTATTAAAATAAATGTCTTATAACAGAAACTCTGTGTGTTTTTAATCTTACATTACAAATTAAAATAAAAAAGTATTAAAAAAAAATAAAAATAGAAATGAATAAATAAAAAGTAATAAAAACAAAATAAAAAATATAAAAGAAAACATAAGATAATAAATATATGAGTTAAAACAGTAAAGCAGAAAGTTAAAGCAGTAAAGCAGAAGTTAAAGCAGTAAAACAGAAAGTTAAAGCAGTAAAGCAGT
>JABUQX010135307.1:0-5000 GCA_015478945.1 Trachelipus rathkii
TGGTAGTAAATTAGACTTATAGTGTAAATAGCCGTATATGTACTTTGAGTGAATATTAGCGATTTGAATGATGGTACATCCGATAATAATAATTAAATAAATTTACATATAATAACTACGTCTTATATCTTTCTACCTAGGGACAACAAACTTTTAATCCCTGAAAAGACTTTTAATAGCACCCCATAGTCATCCCTAACCTAGATGGAATTATTAAGCCACCAAGTCTTCCTAAACCAAATGGATCATGGAAGGCCCCTCCCCGCTCTCTAAAAGTATGGACTCTAACCTATTAGAACGCGAATTATTTGACCACCTTCCAAAGTTATAGACCCTTAACCTATATAAATTATGAAAGCCCCTACTATGTTTTACATATAGTATAACCAATAAATAGTTCACAAATATACTAATATAACATATATTACATATACATACATCATATTCAAGTATATATATATATATATTATATATAACATTATATATATTATCATAATATATATATATATATATATATATTAATATACTATAATTATAAAAATAATTGAGTATATAGACTAACTATAAACATCATCAGTAGATGTTTAAGATATGTAGATACCTTAGCCACTATATTATAGTATTTTGAAACTACTTACTCTGTACTGAGAATGAGTATGAAAAATATTTGAGAAGGCTATTTTATCCTACACATAAATATTTTACCATAAATTAATTTTAACCTGAGACACATTATATAGCTGCTAATTTATTGTCTTGTAAAATGCCATAGAAAATACTACGATCACTCATCTTTCATTACCTCTCATAAAATAATTATAATTAAAGTTATGGGCATAATAGAGGTTAAAAGTCGAGCTATAAATATAATATTTAAATTTTAATGTGAAACTACTTCATAGTGAAATAGATCCTATAATTTCATAGTGTGAATGGAACCCTCATGTGAAATAGAAATACCTATATAAATATCACTATTTTAAACAATTTCCAAGAATTTCATAAATCTTATTAAAATTTTAAGTTGCAACATCACTTTAGGAGATACATAACTTTCCCTTGTATGAGGTCAAAACATAAAATGCCCACTTCTTTGTTTATATATAAATGCCTATTTTCAATAAGGTATTACGGGTTATATATAGGGACTCACCAGATATATAAATATTAATCGATATTATCATGATAATTTATGATAATCTACCTTGAAAAATATTATACATTTAGTAAGCTCAGACGAAAAACATGTGATATATAACCATAAATATATATTAATAATAATATATAATATATTATATATATTTAATTATATATATAATATATATATATAATATATATATAATATATATTAATATAATATATATAATTAATATATATAATTAAATATTTAATATCGTGATATAAATTCTCTAGATAATACTATAACTCGATGATAATTAATGAAAGTGTTCAGAAATGAGTTAGCAATTTTTACCCTATATATATTAATTATATATATATATATATAATATATTATATATTAATAATATAATATATATATATGTTTAATAGGAAAGTCAATATTATAAACAAAATCCTATAAAAGGTTAATTTATTAAATAATTCATATATATATATATATAATATAATATAATAAAATAGTATAAATGATTGTAATAATTTCATAACTTATCAGTAAGTCGAGACATTAATATCATAAAAATTTACTTTAATTTTTGTTTTATACGTAAAAAAAAACAGTTATATTTTTCTAATTTGTAATTTGTCATTTCTCTTAAATATTTATTATGTTGGTCTATAAAATAAAGTTAAAGAGTAATTAACAAAAATAAAAATATCGGTATTCTGATTTTTTTATTGGTTAATCATAGATATAATTCAATATGTACTCGTAATAGAAGCATCGATTATAGTAATTTAAAACCTATATATATTAATAAAACAAATAAAAGAAAAATAGAAAGAATTAATAACGTTTTTAGGAATAATTTGAAGGAGTTTGGAGAGTACACTCACTGATAGACTCCGCAGTGCGGTTATTGGCACAGTGAGCCTTCGCTATGCGTCTAATTTATTCCACTCTATTTGGTAAATATTATGATTTATTTTTTTAAATACTAGTGTAAAAAAAAGAAAAAAAATTTAAAAGATATACATGAATTTCTGTAAATGATGACATTGAAAGAATAACTGTTTTCTGATAATATTTGTGATGCTGTTATGCCAGAGTAGGTTTATGAGACTAATAAATGGTATATTGTTTGTTTTTTTTGAATAGCAGTTTATAATTATTTAAACTGAAAATGTTCATAGTCATAAGTCATAAATATGTGAACAGGAAACATGAAAATTTGCTGTTGAAGATTTTTTGAGATTTAAGTGATCCACAGAATTATAGGAATTGGGAAGAGAAAATTTAGAGATTTTTCCAATTCCCACAAAAATGTTTGCTAATTATTCCTTTGATAATTAAAGCAGTTTAGCATTGGGTCAGAAAGGTGGACAGAAATGTGAGAATAATTAAAAAGAGATGTACAATAAGTAAATGTAAGTGAATATTCAGACAAAATTTATAAAAATATCCACAAAAATTTAGAGAGAAATTGAGGGCTCTACTTTCCTTCTGAAGAGTCACAAAGTTTTCCATTACTCTCTATTTATAGTACTTAGTAGTAGAGAGTATTAATTAATTTTTGTGGGACCCTCCACTACAGGGTTTAGAGCTGCGCACTGTAATCGTTTATGTATTTATATGAACGTTATTTTATTAATAAATATTATTTACGTTTAAAACTATAAACAAAGTCAATTTAATAGTCAGCCTTTATTACAATCGGAACATCTAAATATTGAGAGAATTAAATACATATGACGCTAATAAGTTTCCATCCAGTGCCTAGGGTATGGCCTACTAACAATAAAATTTTTGATTATTTATTTTAAAGTATTACTAAGAATAAGTGTTGACCGCAGTGATAGGTAGCTATTAAAATTAAAACGTCTAGCCACACACAGATTTAAGAGAGTGAAGAAATACTTGTTTGAACACAGTTTTTATTTTATTATATATTTAGAGAATTAATTTTTGAAATGTATTAATTATATTTATTTGTTATACTGTAATTACTCTGTACATATAAAACATAATTTAAATTTCACATAAAAGATCCATATAATTCACCAATTGAATTGACATCATACTTTTAAATTTATAATTTTATTTCTCATATTATTAATAAGTTATATCATATTCATACCATTGTATAAATTATTAATATTATTAATTATATTTATTAATTTATTAAATAATATTATATAATTTATCATAATTCATTTAATTATAAATATATTTATTATATATTATTATTATTATAATTTTAAATATAATCTATATATAATTAATTCATAATTTATTTAAAGGTATGTAGTAGTATCTATGACGAAAATAATAACCATAATTATGCTATTAATTATAATATTTTCTACATATAGATGCTTACTGATATGATGATGACAACTTCTAACTGTGCACGCGATAGTTTATCATGTACTTAAGATGCCTCTCTAGCTACATTAAGGTCACAGCTCATATCAAGGAGAGAGTCACATATGATGTGAAAAATGATGAAGATGGTATTCCCAGATTTCAAAAGTAATTAATTTAAATTTTTATAATTTTACATTTCTAAAATATCAAATTGTAAAAGACATCTCTTTTTAAGTAGTTATTGCTGTTACTTCTAACCAAAAGCATTTCTTCGATTCTTTCTAATAAATCATTTCAGTTTTCATTCTTCTTTCCTTCTTTCCAATCTTTCTCGTCTACTCCTACTATTTCTAGCTAAGCTCTCCCCCCAATTTCCACTCCATGCACACTCTATATTTGTTTTTTTTAGTTGAGCCATCCTTTGTTCAACTCTATTCAATATGCCTAAATATAAATGCCTAATAATAAAACTTTTAACGGTGCCGAAGGAAAACAATTCTGATCCCTTGAACTATCAACCATGATTATCAATTGTGCTCTTCATTAAGGTATTTGAATTACTTTAATTTGCTTATCACGATTTTCTCACGTTTCATTGTTTATTATTTGCAGTATGGCATTCAATAGTTGGGTCATACAGGTCAACTAACAAGTTTACTTTCCTTTTATACTGATCTGATTTCCTGACTTGAAAGTGTGGGACATTGTGTGTAGCAGCACTTAAGTGATTTTGAATGGGTCTCTCCTACTATTTCTAAGTCTAAGCTCTCAATTTTCCTGCCTTATTTTGCTTATCTCTAAGTTTTCTTTCAATTTGTTCTATTTCTGCAGTTGCTAATGGAAAATTTCTATCCTTTTCTGTTGATAGTATAAATAGACAATAATCATCTGTGTGCCAATAAGTATAAATTCAATAATAACGATGAGGGGTAAGGTAACACTATAACAAACTTTTCTGAAGGAAACATAGCTTATTGTCGTACTGACTTAATTTTAGTTATTAGTTTGCTCTTCTGTATAATGGTAACTTGCAATTACTAGCTATACTTAATAGTATGTATTTGCTTCCTTTGCAAATGGATATTTTGTATGGGCAAAAGCAGAGCCTATTTATCCGCTTCAGTATTGGGCCCTCCTCTGTGATGTTATTCTTAATTATATCCTCAGGCTCGTCAAGACGTTTATTTGGGTGGACCACTTTCGTGAAGAAGTGATATTATAAGATTTTTCTTTGCGTGCCAATCTTACTGTACATTATATTTATAGATTCTGGTCTTATATAAGGAGTCAACTTGTTATAAGGTTTTAAAAACGTGATCAGTTTTTCATTTTTCTCCACAAGACATTTCCAAAGTGCAAGTTTTCCCCATAATCAAAGTTAGTATAATCTTAATGTTTATATTTCTTGTGAAAGTAAGGATCTTTTGTCTGGACCTATTGTCAATTACGTTTTATGCTATTCTTTTGTCTGACATTTATCTTTTTTGTTGAGTTATTTGGTGTTTATTTTTTT
>JABUQX010135307.1:10000-28341 GCA_015478945.1 Trachelipus rathkii
TGTGAGTTTGCATAACTGTGGGTGTTGGAGGTGATGTTATAGTAACCAATCTATGGTAACTTTGTTGGCATCCCTCCGGTCTAATCGCTAGTATTTGAACATGTCACATATTGTAATCTTTATGTCTCCTTCCTTTCCCTTCATTTTTCAACTTAATCTGTCTATTGACGGTTATTAATCCGTCTTCCTTTCATCACTGTTTGTTTCAATACTTAGGTGGTAGCTAGTTGTGGGTCTCGCTACTGCTTATTTATACATGAAATACTTATGCATGAGTTGGATTTCTCCGGTAGTGTTTGAGCAGCCTTAAACCATTGTGGTGTGGAGGTAATTTGTACTATGATTGATTATGTTATTTATAGTGTGGATTATTTATTATAGAGGTATTGTTAGGGTTTATAATATATACTATATATATTTGTGAATAGTATATTATATTTTAATTATTTTTTTGATATAGTATTTTTCGTTTTTTCGTTTGGAGTTTTTTTTATATTTTTTATGTTTATACTAAGTTGAGTTAGTTCGTTGTGTATTTATGGGGATTACTATATTTTTTTTATTTATATTTTATATATTTATTTATTTGTTTTATTATATTAAAATTTTTTATATATAATTAAAATTTTACTAGTATATTTATATATAAATTTACATATAATGAATATTTATTTTTTTTGTTTGTTTTGGTTTTTTTGTCGTAACAAGATTTTATTTTAGTAATTTAATTTTGGTTTTTTTGTATTTGGTGGATTTTTCGTAATTCCAGTGAAATAAGTACTTTTCACTTGTTGTTTTTTAGTAATTTGTTTTCACAACGACAGTGATGTGGTTTTATTATTTTTATATGTGTATTATTGACGAGAGAATTTTTTTTATTGTATTTAATATATTATATATATATATTTTATTATTTTTTTTTATTATATATAATTTATTATATATTATATTTTTTTTTTATTCTATTGATTTAGTATTAAATTTCCTATAATAAATATATTAATAATTTCTCAAAAATTTAACTATTATGCTATATTTATTTTATTCTTAATTTAAGCAATAATTATTTTTATTTTGAAATACAATTATTTTATTTATAATTTTTTCTAGAAAAAATTTCAGAGAATTTTTAATTAAAATATACTGCGAGCAAAAATTTTTTAATACTATATACAAAAAAAAACAATATTATTAAGTTTTACATGTTGGATTAAGATAAATGGGAAATATTATTCGGTTATAAGGAAAACTAAATTAAGGTTAATGTTGAATTACGTTAAAAATTGAAAGACTCTTCAGCTTAACCAACAAGCCTTTCGTCCCTTCGTATACACTTAGGATTTGGGGCTAAATGCGTACATCTGTCTTTGTTTCTTTGTTATTTTAATAGTGGTACTCATAGCTTTATCTGCTTGTCTCTTCTGAATAGGTAGTTGATTTTACTTTTGTTTAATGTTAGTTCAATTATATATTCGTTAGCTCAATATAGGTTTTAGAGCTTCAGATATATGCTTATAGGTTTGTTGTTCGATTTTTTTAATTATTTTATTTTTCTTCAAATATTATATTTGTTGTTTTAATAATGGGATTTAGTAAAGCGCATATTGTTAGGGTTAATGTTTGGCTTGGTAAGTGGTGTGTTTGCTCTGAATCGCAAAACTTGCTTTTGAGACTTGCAATAAGTGTTATGTTTACATCAATTAATGGTGTGAGTATTGAGATTGATACATAGTTCTGATTTCTCTTCTATATCAGTATGCTTAGAAGTACTCCCTTAGTCAACTTTATGTAATTATTTTATTTATTTTTAATTATTTAGTGTTAATTATTTTATTTTGTATTGTTAGTTATTGTTAATTATTTTATTATGATTTAATTGTTATTAGGAAATTCTAACTAAAAATTTATGGATTATTATTATTATTATTATTATTTAGTTCTTTATTTTATTATTGTGTTATTTATTATTATTCTATTATTATTATTAGTTATTATTCTATTTATTATTATTATTATTATTTATTGATTATATTATTTGTATTTGAGTTAATGTGATTTTGAATACCCTGTATAAAAAATCTATATATTATTGAATTATTGTTGGTATTATGTAGTTATTTATTATATTGAGATTGTGTTATTATCCTACCTATCAAAAACACGGTGTACATATCCCTGAATGATTAATGGTCTCTGCATACCATTAGTACATATGTATCTCAGATTGCTCGGTGAATCCTAGGGTGTATCTAGTTAAGAGGTCTGTGTTAAAATATAAAATTTTTAAGGGCGAAAAGAAATTATAGAAAGTTTAATTGAAGGGTTTCCAAAAGAAACTTTGTGTAAATGAATTTATTGAATAAAGTGAATTTAATTTAAACTAATCTATTCAGAAGTAATATGTGGTAATAATTCTGATCTATTGTATCATAAGTAGGTTTAATAATATATAGGCTCTCATCTGAACACATTAATAGTGAATAATGATTAAGTAATAATATTATATTGTTGAATATTATATTATTTTATAATATAGTGTTTAGTATTATTGGATTCGGATCTCAATCTAGAGAGTGTGATTTTGATTTTTATTAATTGTTTATTGTTATTAATTAGTTATAAGTTTGGATTATTTGATTTTATTGGAGTCAATTAGTAATTATAATTATTATTTTTTTATCTCATTTATTTATTTATTATTAGTGTATGTAAAGTATTTAATATTCATTCATTGTTATTGGTAGTTTATTATCGTGTATGTATTGATAATTTTCACAATTTTTTTGTAAATAAATTATTTTATATGTTTTATAATGTTTATATTTTTTATTAGGATGTTTTTGATTCACTTTAGAGGATTTCGGGTGTTCATGCGTACAGATTGTGGTCTTTGGTTGTTTTGTTTTGGTTTTTTTTATAGGATATTGGGTTGGGTGTACATCCGGTTGTTTTTGGTTGATCAGGTATGGAGTATTTTGGTTAATTAGCTATTATTTGATACACTATTTGAGTTAGTAGTTTTTTAGCTACTTAGGTATTATTTGGTACATTAGTTTTTAGTTATAACTTCTTAGTTATTCTTAAGAATATATGTGATATTATGTTAGGTTTATATTTATTAGTGTATTTATTAAAAAAGTTAGATTTGGTAGAGAACTTTGTTAATTTCAGCATTTATTCATAGTTCAAAATGCTGGTAACTTTAATAGGTATGTAGGACATTTTGTTAGTATTAGCATTTATGAACAGTTTAGTAAGTTAGATAGGTTGGGTGAAGCTCAGTCTCGGTATGTTCTGATGATTTATAGTAAACATGCAAGTTACTTTGCATATCTTTTACATTAGAGAATGTAATATATGTTCACAGTAATGAGTTTTCAGGAATGTATTTTATGTTAACGGTATTGATTTGCAGGCAACTTGAGAAACATTGGCATTTTTTATATTTCCATTTGATTGATACACTATAGGATGTGATCATATTGTTAGGCTGGGTCAAATATTGTTATGTAATCTGGATTGAAAATGACTTAGTCTTGTCAATGATAGCCTTTTATTAATACTGCGATGTATGTTAGGGTAGCTATGCTATATTAGCTTTGATAAGCTAAAAACATGGTTTATGGTAACCGTTATCCGTAGTTCAGTATGCTAGATAGGTTAAGTAATGTTATATTTTGCGGGGTTTTGTTAGATATTACTTTTTTAATAACTATTGATATGATGGAAAAGTTTGAGGAGGTTAAGTTTTGTTAGGGAATGTTAGGTTAGTTACCAGTTCAGAAAAGAGAAATATAATAGAGAATTTAATAAACTGAAAAATGCATATAGGCGATGATGCCCAATTACCTATATATGCGCTGTAGATAAATTTCACCAGTTTGTCTAATTAATTCACCGATTTTATAAAATGTAATATGAAATGTGATAAGCAAAAAGCCATTTTCACGTTTTCTGATGTTGTTATCTGAAAGGGACGGAGCTTTAAATGGGATAAGCCTAAAAGTGTTTCATGTTGTTTTTCTGAAAGTGTTAGACATTACTACTCCGTAATGTTTTGTAATAAATATTAAAAATCACCAGTTTTTAAGGCTTTTCGTAAAATATATGTTAAAGTGAAACAATAAGGATTAAGCGTTTCTTAGTATATTCTCTTTAACAAATATAGTACGGCTTAGGAATGAGAAGTACCAAGTTTAAGGAACATTCGAGGTCTCTGGTTTTAATAATTTTATGTAATGTTCATACAAAAAAAATATTTTTATGTTATGTTATACACATAAAGTTTAAATATGACTCTAATCACTTGATCAATAGATCACAGATGACAGAGAAGGATTGGTTGTATAGTTAAGTAGAGTTTGATCTATTGATTTATTGATTAATTGATTTTTTTAATGAAAACTTGGTATAAACAAAATGTTTTTAAAAATTTTATTTAATGCTCATAAGCAAAATAACATTTTCACGTTAGGTCTATACAAAATGTGTTTAAAAAAATATGACTTAAATCACTTGATCAATAGATCAAAGACGACAGGGTAGGGATGGGGTGTGTGGTTGATTAGAGTATGATCTATTGTGTTATTGATTAATTGAAAATTTTTAGTAGAAACAAAATGTTTTTAAATATTTCACATGTAATGTAGTTATTTTCGAGTTACGTTTGAACAAAATGTGTTCAAATATGACTTAAAGCAGTAAAGCAATAGCACATGGCAGGAAGGAAGAGGGGCTTGTATGGGGTGTCTGTACTACTCTTTTACTGTTTTAGGGTCAATAAAGTACATTTTTAATGATCCTAAAGCAGTAAAGCAAACGCGCATGTTCTGATGGGCGAGGGGCTTGTAGGATATGTTTATGCTACTACTTTAATGCTTTACTGCTTTACTATTTTAGGGTCAATAAAGTACATATTTTTAAATTTAAAAAAAAAAATTTTTATTTAATAAATCATTAAATGTTTAATAATGTAATAGATTTTCGGAAATAAATATATTTTTAAAATAAAAATCAACTTTAAACAAAAAAACTTGTAAAAATATAAAATTTTAAACAAAATAAAATATAATAGTTTAGGTTTCCAAAAGAAATTGTGAAAATGAAATAATAATAATAATAATAATAATAATAATAATAATAATAATAATAATAATAATAATAATAATAATAATAATAATAATAATAATAATAATAATAATAATAATAATAATAATAATAATAATAATAATAATAATAATAATAATAATTAAAATAATAATAATAATAATAATAATTCAATAAAGCTGACTATGGTGACTACTACTGCTACCACTGTCGGAGAGTCGAGAACTATGTATTCGATCTCATTACCCATTATTGATGTAACATAAATTATGCAAGTCAAAAGCAAGTTTTGGATTCAAGCACCGCACTACTATGACTCAGCTCACACTCAGTCTCCGCTCCGGAATTGAGCAGACTCCTTCTAAGACTCCGACTTCTTCCTTCTTACGCTACTCGCTCTGTGCTTTATTTCATCGGAGAGCGACACCACGGGTGCTCTCGGATACCCCGTAGATGATTGAAACCTTCAAAATCGAGTTCTAAGGGTTCGTAAACATAGGGAAAGGTTTCCCACTGAACTATTATATCCTTACTTCAAGAATCTTCTCCAGCACCGGCTCAGGCTCAATGCTATGAATCATGAGTCTATTCAGGATCCGACTCCTTCCCTGACTCCGATTCCTTCTCAGAAGCATGTCGGCTGCTTATTTCCATCTAACTATAACCATAAAATTTAAAAAAAAAAAAAAAACTTTTAAAAGTTAAACCCACTAAGTTCATGTTCAAAAATTCATAAACCGGTTTTCCCGACCTCATAGACTGTCTCACTGACTTTAGAGACCCCAAATTTAACATCAAGTATGGAAATCTAAAGAAGTAATGAAAATTTCCAAATCAATAGCCGGTATGGCTTGGATTTTGCCTTCGCCTCAAAAGATCTGAACCATAAAATCTTAGCCCTTCGCCTAGCACAAAAAGTTTACCATTATATAAGACCATAGAAAAAAACTTGGCATTAGCGGCACCTCCATTATGGGTTGCAGGGATACGCAACCTCGTCTACGAGAAGCGACACCATCAGCAAGCAAAAATATCATGTGGATAGGAGGGATACGGAAATCTTGAACTCTAAGGGTGGATCCTATAATTTAATGGAGCTGCATCCTTCCTTCTGGGGATGTACCAACGTAAATGCTCCATCTACGATGAATGACGACCACCAGCAAATAAGAATATCAAGTGTGAAGGGGGATACACGAACCTATCAATAGCCATATCCAAAGGGCCTGAAAAATTTTAAACTTCAAGGGGGGCTGCAACCCCTACGGACGAGCAAGAATACGTACCATACTCTACGACGAGGTTAGGTCATCAAAGAAGGGGGCACCAAATTTTATGGGGATACAAGCTATCTAACATCCCTATAGGGAGAATAGCATTTTTTTTTAATTTTAAGCAGTTTTTCTTATTTATTTTAACTGCTAATTATATATATATATAGTATATATATATATATATATATATATATAAGTATTATATATATAAAATATATATACCTATATAAGTATATATATAACTATAAGTATCTATTATATATATATATATATATATCATATTATATAATATATATATATATAATAATTATATATATATATATATATATATAATATAAGAATATTATATATACTTAGTAATTATATATATATATAATTATAATATATATATATATATATATATATACTATAACATATAATATATATATATAATATATAATATAAATATATATATATATAATATATACTAGTATAATATATATATATATATACTATATTATTATTATTATATATATTATATATATTATATATAATATAATTATTAAATATATATATATATAGTATATATACTATATATATATAATATAATATATACTTATATAGTATATATATATATATATATATATATATATAATATATATATATATATTATTATATACATATATATATATATATATATATATATATATGTAAGAAAATAAAATGTGGATTAAAATTAATATGACCCCCAAAATTTAACATGAAGTTTAGAAAATAATTTAAAATTATGAAACTTCATTTAGATTTATTATATGAAGCAGAATAAATTTCTTTGAGAGCAAGATCAGTTTAAGCAGAGATCAAATATTTCTTAGAGAAAATACTTATGTTATTTTTAATAATAATAAAAACTTCCTAATATTTGCTCAATATATTTCGCAGTTGTGAAGAAAATTAATAAAAGATAGTATAATTAATTATTTATTTTCAGATTGAAAAATTTAGAAACAGGATTTTACCTCATATATTACGTAATAGGATTGTGAAACACATAACATCAAAATTTTTACACTTTTGTAACCTACTTGGAATTGTGGAAGTTGTTGATGTGGTTGGCACTACTGTTGTTGTTGCTGGAGTTGTTCCTATTGCAGTTGTCAATGTAGCTTTCTCAGTCTTTGCTGTTTTAACTATTGAAGCTGGCACATCTTTGTGAAGTATTTAAAATGTATTAAATATTAATATAATTTATTATATTATATTATATTATATTATATTATATTATATTATATTATATTATATTATATTATATTATATTATATTATATTATATTATATTATATATATATTATATATATATATATATATATATATATATATATATATAATATATAATATTATAAATAGTATATGATTATATATATATAATATACTATATAGTATGTATATATAGTATATTATTATATATATATGTTATATATATTTATATATATATATAATATATTATAATATAGTTATATATATTATTATATAGTATAATATATATATATGATATATCATATATATATATATATTATATATATATATATATATATATATTTATTTATAATATATATAATATAGTATATATATATATAATATATATATATATTATATATATATATATATATATATATATAATATATATATATATATTAATATATATTTATATATATATATATACTCAGAGGCGATCTTATAAAACTCGCGCTGCTGGAGCTGCTGGGGCTGCTGGGCTTAGCCCGAGTTATCATTATAAAAAACTATTGATTTTCTTTCAATTTCAATCAAGTTACGAATAATTCTCCTGATTTTTAAGGCGAAATTGGCCATATATGGAAAGAAATAAACATTTTCCAATAAATTAATAAGATTATTTAAGATATGTAAATTAAAAAAAAACAAAATTTAAAAAAGTGTTGGGATCGTTTCAATTTAAGTAATGCTTGTTTTTTTTATCAAAAAATAAAACGTGACGGCTCCGCTCATCTGAAATGGGCGGAGTTTAAAAATTTTTAGTTGGTAGACAAATGCCAATTCGCGAAAATAATTTTTTACAAGTTGTTATTCTTTTCCTAGGATCATAAAATTTGAAATCTTTTTGTAGAAAAAAAAATAAAAATAAACATTTAATTTCGTTCTTAATTTCAGATAGCAAAAATTAAAAATTAAATCTATACTTGAATTAAATTAAAAAAACTAATTTGAGTTACTTTAGTTAATCATGAAAATTTATTAATTTGAATAAAAGAAAAAAGTTTATTTTAATTAGCAAACCTAAATAAAAAAATATAATGTGAATATATATTTGGTGTTTATAATATATATATAATATATATAGTATATATATACTATATAGTATATCTATATTTATTATATATATATTATATATATTATAGGTATATATATAATATAATATATATATATATATATAATAATTATATATATATATTATGGTGATGACAAAAAAATTGTATAACTCTGCAGTGGGATGCGATGGAAATTTTGATAAGAATTAAGAATAGGCTGATCTTTTTCTGAATTTTGTGAAAGTTCCCCCAAGGTTAGACTAAAAGTTTTAATTAAGAATATTTTTTATTTATTCTAAAACATGATGGATTTTATATTTCAAGATTGAAAAACAAAGTGGAAATATTAAAGAAAGACTTTGTTTCCCTTTTAAAAGTTATAAATCGTGCAATACTATTTATTAAAGGATAGATAACATTTAGAATTTGCTTTTTTGAAACAAATTTTTTTATTTAGATATTTATCAGTTTTCCAGGTTTTCTATACTTCCATCAATTTTATTCCCCTTTCAGCGATAATATTTGTCCGCGGTATATCAATAACAGAAGTTTCTTGCAATCAGTGAGTTTTGAAGCATTTTTGCGTAGTTCTGCACTTAGTTTCTTTAATATTTGAAAGAAATTTATTGTTTCATTCCCAATTATTTGGTTAGAAAAACATATCTCCAGCTAACCATAAGCCATGAAAGTAATTGGTTTTTCAAGTATTAATCTCCATTTTGGTAGCACAACATAAGCAATAGGGGAATAAATTGCTCTGGAATCCCATCGAGCATTATGAATAAATAGATGGTAGTGATCGCCAAATTATTTTCAAAATGCACATCATAAAATATAAAGAAACCTGAAATCACCCAGCCATCCAGGATTGTCCACTACAAGCACCTTTACCTTTGGAGCATATGATTCTTTTAAGACCTCATACCTTTCAATTATTTCACCAATAAATTTAAAACTCAAGGTAGGACTTGTGGTATACATATTAAGATAAAAGTCAAGAACATATTTCAATAATCTGTCCAAAATGTGGTGTTGACAACCTATGTACTGAAGTACATTCGGACCCATGTGTAACATTTTCTGCTATATCTTAACTACAACCCAATTAATATGAACAGAGTTTGCAGCTGTAGTATTACAAATTATCATCTTAATGCTAGAATATGCAGCAAAGTCATCAAGAATACTAGCTATTTCATTAAATATACTTTCGGCGGACCCACTTTCACATCTGACTATCCCTAATTTGATATCTCACATGGGACTTTAAAGACGTACTATTTGATATTCCTCTTTATTCTTTACTTTTTCTTGTCCTTCTGGCAGTCTTTTACAATCAAAATGCAAGCAATAATAAGAATATTTGTTATTTAAATTTTTCCTCCTGAGCGCATCTAATCATAGGTTTGAATATGCCAGACGGGGTTGGAGTTGCAGATCTATCCTACTTTTTGCAAGACTTTGAAAAACTTTTGATTCTTTATGAGTGGAAACTGAGAGTTCAGTAATTAATTTGGTAGGTACAGCTGTAGAAAATCTTTGATTTGTTTTAGAGGAAGAATCATAGATGCTTTCATCAGAACTGGTATCAGAATTTGTGATGGAAGTGCTCGAATTGTCATCTATTAAATCATAATGCAGCACATTTTCATTTTTTCTATGGTCACATCTCTGCCATTTTGATGGATAAATTGATGAAATTGGAACAGGTTTAAGTGCGGCATAGCCTATTTTTCAGATTCAATCTGTTTTTCAAATATAAGCGAACAAAGAATTTCAAGCAACGTCGGTCTCTCAATGTCAAGCAAGTGTATTTTCTCTCAGCGTAACTGACAGCTTTGTAAAACTAAGTGTTCCCTGCGCATTGATCAAATCATACATACATTTAAACTCCTTATATCTGGACCTTCTCTCTTGATTCAACGTTCGATCGGTGTGGCCTATTTAACTTGTAAATATCTCGTTTAATAATATCAATATTAATGTATCAACATTTTTGTATTTTTATTTCTGCATTTAAATGTTTGTATGTGTTGTGGTATAATCTAAAGGATACAACCAAAATATGCGGTGTGATTTTGAAAGTGGCACCTTTTATTTTCTGTTATAGATACGATTGATGTATTGTTTATGTATTCAAATGATTTCGTATAATATGGTTCGATATCTTCGGGATGTAGACCAGTTTAATCGTCTCGTATTAGAATATTTACATTTCATGTACGTGAGTTTTTGCACTCAGCTTTGTGTATGTCTAGGTTATGTCTTGCGGGGACCCATTAGGATTTAAGACATGTGGGCTGGCCAGTTGAAGTACTGGTTAAGCTTTAGTGATTTTAGTTATTACTTTCTTGGTATAATTAATTTGACGACAATACTTCCTCCCTCCGTGATTTAGGCGGAAGAGTAATGTAGCACTCCATTATAACTTTGTAAATATTTTGAATTGTATCGCTACATTATCCAGTGAAATTTGCGCTGAGCATAAATTTTAGCATAGAGTCGAAATGAAAGTAATACTATAAACCCGTCATGTCTGAGATATCTCTTGTTCAGTCAGATAAAATTAACGAGGAATGAAGGTATCAGAAGAAAAGTAAATTCACTCAATGATATCTCTCTCCAGAATTCTCCCGCATGCAGGGTATAAATTTCAAAGGAAAGGGCTGCGACTTGAAGACTTTCGATAACAAATTTTCGCTAAAACGAAGAGTCAGAGGCAAGGTGGAAACAGCGCTGGACAAGCGCTCGTGAACAGCGGAGGATCGGCGTCCTACGACATAGAAGAGATATCTCAAACGTAAGGGACTTTTGTACTCTTATTTTCATTGATAGTTTCTTGTATTTACTGTATGTTGGAACTAAAAACATCATTTTCATAATATGGATTTCTAAATTACATCTCTTCTTAAATAGGGTGCTTGCTCACAAAGAAGCCACCAATCTAGCAAGTCGGACCCTATATAATTGGTGAACGGAATATGACACACCCAGCAACTTCGTTCCAATTCAACGCCTTGCTAGAAAAGAACACAATGAAAAAAAGGTAAACATAAGCTACAAGATTAACACACAAATCTCAATCAGAACGTACTCGGAGAAAATGACTCAAGCAAACGAACCATTAATCAATCGACCTTCAATTTCATCTTCCTAGTTTTGGATTATGTTGTTCATCTTTCGCCAACTCTCACAGTATTCGAGGAATTCATTGTCAGACATAGCAAACTTCCTTTTATCGGCTGAACTGGGTATTTCTATCATCATTCAAGGTGTGATGGATATGCGGCAAACTAAACTATTTTGGATTCCGACTCACGAACTCTGATTCCTTGTTCGATTCTAAATGGTCTGGTTGGGACGGCTCTCCCTTTTTGGGTATGGAAGGAATAGGTGTGCAAAGTAACAGGACCATAGAATGTTGGTCTAGAGACAAGGACTTCGCCTCGAGCCGATACTGTAAGGTACCCTTACGGTATCGTGATTTCTTTCATGCATTTTACGAAGGAGTTTGGATTCGTGGTGTTCTAGAAATGTCGGCATGTTCGTAGTTCCACTGACGGAACTTGATCTCTTTCGAATTGCTAAATGGTTCTTGGCCGCTCCCTTTGTTGATGTAATGAAGTAAATTTGGTTTCAAACTAAAGTGGAGCTAGAATTTCAAGCAAATCGTCTCTACATATGGTCAAGTCAAGTGCTTCTCTCGTAAGCGTGACCAGGCTTTGAAAACTTTTTTCCCTGCGCTATGTGACAACTCTATGGATACACATTCAGTAAAACGCCCTTATCTTGGACCTTTCTTGCGATTTGAACGGCTTCGATCGATGTGGCTATTTTACTTGGTTTTTAATATTCACAATGTTTTCACTTTCATGATTAATATGTTTTCTTCTTGTATTTTATGCCATTTTAAGTGTTTTGTTAGTTTGTTATATCTACAAACGGATAAGATATACCAAATAGCTGGTTGTGTTGGAATGTCACCTTTTTATCTTTCCTGTATACTTATCAGCACTGTATGTGTCAGTTTTAGTGCATATTTCAAATATCGTTGTATTAGATATTGTTGTAATCTCTCGGTATGTAACCAGTTATGCCGTATTAGGACATAGGATTTACTCATTTCAATGTAAACTATTCTTTGCAGTTCAAGATGTGTTGGTATGTGCTCTTAGTGTCTTTCGGGGTAACATAATGTTAGAATTATGCCTGCAATTTGCCTCATACTTTTAAAGTACTTTAGTTAATTTAGTTTATTAATTATCTGTATCAGGAATATTATAACATACTTCGTCAACATCCCGTTTTCAATTTGAAAATCGCTGTTATAGCACTGAGCCAATTATACTTTGCTAAATATTGTTCAATCGTGATGGTTCGTACATGTACCTGGCTAGTTAACAGAGTTTGCAGGCGGCGCACAGAATTTTAATGCCATTAGTCGGAGAATGAAGATAATCATAGTATAATGCCCGTGGCATGATTGGAGATAAGCTTCTTACAGTCTAGACTAAACAATAACAATGAAGTTACAGAAGAAATTAATTCACGTTCCAAGAGATACTCTCTCCACGAAATCCTCCAGATCTACCGGCAAGAGAGTAATTTCAAGGAAAGGGCTGTCTGACTCCTGATTTCGCATAGCAAGATTGTTCGCGGTGAAAGACGAAGAGATCAGAGGCAGGTCGGAAACGCGCTGGAAAGGGCTGGAACTGCGTACCAGAGTTCGCCCCTACGTAAGACGGATGAGTATCCATGTCAAACAGAATGTGATATGTTTTAAATCTTTTTTTCTTTGGATATTTTGTTTTAGAGAGGTTTAAAGAAAAATTCATTTCATAAATAATCGGGATTTCACTAAATTACCATCCTCTTTTTTAAAAATAATATGTATGGGGAACTATAAGTTTTCCTAAGTTAGAAAGAATAATGAGAATCCCATATACTATGTATAAGTGGGAACCGTATATAGGTTTGTATAGTATAGCAATATAGTTATTTATTGACTAATCTAGTAGACGTAATAGGTATTAATAGTATAGTATAGATTAGGTTAGTAGCGCTTATCTTGAGAGTAATACGTTATAATATACGGATAGATATATAATTATGCTATATATCGGTATATGTATTATAATATTATACTATATATAGTAACTGAGTGGCTCACAACTGCAATCAAGCTGAGCCCCATCTACCGAAAAGAAATGATTATGCAAGTAAAGAATATGGTTAACCTAACTACCTAAGACTTTAGAGAGTACGGTAAGCTTCTTAAAAATGTTATAAACACCGAGCTGTCAACATGGAGTCATGAATTCAGCCGCGCAGTACCTAGTGCGTCTAGCCTCTGCATACTTCACAACGAGACTCAGTACCGTTGTTCAGGGCGTGGTATAGCTGTGAGTTCATGCCCTCTAACCCATTCATCAATCGTGTGTCGTCATGCGTTGAAGAAGTTGTGCGTGTCACAACCCTTTGATAGAGTATGTTGCGTTAACAGAGTTTCGTGAAGATTTCCTCTACAGTAACTGGTATTTCCTCGCAATAAAATCACAATTCAAGCGATCTAAGCTAGGAAAGTGGCGTTTAAATACAGGTAATACTTGGCACATGCAAAGAGAAATAAGCGGAAACAAGACTTTACGTACGACCTGAAGCGGGTGGACATGACACACGAATGGCAAATGAAGTACCAACAAGTCGCCAGCCAGAGACGGTTATCAGTCGAGACAATGGTTGGAGTATCACGGCGCAGATCATGAGGCAAAATGCATTCCCTTCATCTAGCTTAGCAAAAACTAAACCCTACGCCGTGTCGTCGTGTTCGTTCATTACGTGTCGATAGCAATCAAAAGGGACGCGGATAAAGTGGTAAGAACGTAAGCCATTACCTGTATTGTTGCGTCTTGCTAATAATTGTCGGCGTGGGCGGGCAGATGAATGTTGCGATCCGTTTCTCTTCTGCACGGATGAGCTTGAGCTTCGTCTGTTCGGGTTACAGCGGTGTAATTTTCGCCGATAAACTGTCGCGACACTGTGGAGCTCACAGACGTCGAATAGCGGCATTGGCGGCACTGACGGAGTCCCGGTTGATGGCACTATAGCGTGGAGGACCATTATCACAGCGATTTAAAAATTGGTAAGTTTGGGTGGCGTATTTGCTGGTAGATCAAGAATCATGGTTCCAGTATATTCTTCAATGATCAACAAGCGCGTTCTAGATGGTAAAAGCTATGTTTACCTTAGGCAGGTCAATTAAGTGATTGGTCTCACGCACAGGTTGACGCGTCCACAACAGAAAAGCGTTAGTGGCATGTTCCAGCAAGCACTGAGGGGATCAAGCGCTTCCATAGTAGCGTCGGATCTGCTCAGGTGTGACTACCTAGCAAGACTCGAATTTTTAACCAAGGGAAAAGACCGATCAGCAAGGCGTTGTGCCTCTCACTGCGGCTCTTCCTGCCGCCTGGTCGTCAGCCCATGGTGGAAACTATGTTCCTGTGGGATTTCTAAAGAAATCTAGAGTCTACGGACTAACGTAAGGGGAACCTGACCGGTGGCGGGGGAAGTTTTGCCGGGACGGGGCGCGGGTTAGGCTAAAACTAACGAAGAATGGTCGGGTGGTCAAAAAAGGGACGTCGAAAGTACTTGAAACTTAGGATGGAAATAATATATGAATGTTTCAAGTTAATGTTATATAAGTTTGTTAAGTGTTATAAAAAAAGAGGAATACACGTTCGAAATTAGTTTTCAAGCTAATTACAATAAGATATTATTCGAACCGAAATTCTCTTTAGAAAATTAATTGATTTTCTGGAAGAATAAGTTGTATTGAGAATGTATATATATTATGATATATGATATATTATTTATGAAATAAAGCTATAGTTAGATATATATACTATATATGAATAGTATATAGGCGAGATATTATAGTATATTAATATATAGTAAATATAGTGTACTATATATATATTATATATATACTGATTAGTACGTAGTTTATGTATAGGTACGGTAGTACTAGTATTATAGCTATATTATAGATGGATCAATATATTATGATGACTGGAGGTTCTCCGAAGTTTAGGGGATTGTCAATGTAACAGAGTAACTACTGAATGGTGGGGTGTCCCTCGTCATTACCGGATTTAGGTGGGAGAGGCCGAATCATTGCTCAGCACATTCTCCAACGTCATCTGGAGGCAACTAATTAAAGACCCACTGACGACATGCGGGCTAGTTCTACCACTGCAAATTCCTTGAACACACACTGACCTACATACTTTTACAACTAGCCCTTGCTTCTCACGTTAACATACACCAACTTTTCGTCGTCTCCATATTCGGTAGAAAGACCTCTGAACCACAACCTTGCGATAGGCTATCTCTTAGATTTTAATGACTTTCACCTCTCTCAACAGCTGGTCTCATCTCTGTTCCATAGCGATATCAGCAGCAGTTTTTTCTGGCACTGTTGATTCGGGGGGCCGATTGCGTGGGCTTGCGTTGCTTCTACCGTCCTTAATCTGAGATCGACTGTCGGTGTCGGCTGTGGTCGACGCGGCTTGTCGAACTTCTGGCTAGCGCTGGGCCAGCTGTAAATGTGTTGATTGGATGAGCAGGTGGTCATTCGCTGTCTGTCGACTAAAATGCTTTCTCTCTCATAAATCCATGGCTTTTGATCAGTGCTTAGTTTCCTGGCCATCGGCAGGCTCAGAAGACAGGTGCTGCTATCGGGAGTGGAGAAATAATTCTCGGTTCATGTCCACCTTCTTTGTATTTTTCATTGGCTGATGAAATCGTAATTGCTTGGGATACTATTTCGCAAAAGCAAATGCGGACATATTCAATCAAAGTACGAAAGTGCGCCTAACCTCCTTTGTTCTCCTACGACATCTTTGGCCTCTTGGCCAAATCCATTCTAACAACTTTCTGTAAATCTGTTTTTTGCCCACTCTCTATTCCGCTCTGATGGTTCTGTTCTAATGTCTCCAACCTGAACAAGGCCATCTCATTCGTGGCCTGCCCTATTTTATCCGTCTAACTCAATCCCTGGACGATTCTGGCGATTCCCCCTCCTACTGCTCCTTTGCTTTTGATCTTGTTTGCATATTGCCTTTGCCTGTGATTACTTGGAGTTCAGGGTGACATGGGACCCTCCTGAAATCCTACGAAGTCGAGGAATCGAGGGCGTGGCCGCGGATGGCCGATCTCCATCACCCGAGTTTTGAAGAGGAGTGTGCTCCGTCGATTCCCCGCCCTGCGTTCAACTGAATTTCTCATAATGTCAGCATAATACTGAAGCACTTTCAACGCTCGTGTTAGCGAAGCAGCGACTCATGTCAGCCGCTCATTCCTAAAAACGATAGCAAGCCGCTCTGATTCCTTCTGACTATCTGCCCTTAAGTTAAGCTACTTACTGTGTAAATTCCCTATCTAAGTTTTGTGGTAAACTCTTCTCCCAGCAGCTCTAAATTTCTTAGTAATCATCGCTGGAAGCTCTCCATTTCCCCCCTTCTTCCCCCCCCCCCCGGATCGATCGCGGCAGTAACGGCTTTCAGCGCGTTGAGGCTTCTAGCTGGCGAATAGATACTTTCCCTATCTTAGCTGATTGTTATGGGTTTTCCCGCCCTTAGGAACCTACGGCGGAGCTTCGTGGATGGCTGCGTTAACGATATCACAGCAATTTGACCGGGTAATGGCACGCGCCACTGCGGCTTCAAGTCCCCTCCTTGTGGTGTTTTCCTCTTTCTCTTTGCCTTATCTTTATGTGCTAGCGTTTTTCCTTTATCGAAATCGCTATATCGCGCTGCTTGTGATGGGGCGACCTCTGCTTCTGTCGCCTTGGTTACCTGGTCAATACGTGGGATGGTTCCCTTAATCAGGGTTCTGTGCTTAATCGTCCTACTTTATTCCTTCTTGTTCTCAGTTAAGGATCGTCGGAATGCTGCAATCTAACTGCTAAGGATTCACTCCATATCGCGATGTACTTGACCCTCATTCTTCAACTCATAGTTCAATTCTGCTGCTTATTGTTTTTGTCTAGAATTGCCTCTCGTCATTAAGTCTTTCCGATCTATGTGCTCGCTGATCTGGGTAGCAATTTCCGAGTGGGGTCCGTCTGAACATGGGATGCGAAAAATTAATGGCTTTTAAAAAAACCAACGTATCTTAGCAATCTCTGCTTTGCTAAGAGACAACCTTTCCAATTTTCCTATCGTCTTTCGACAGGTTCTCTCGGCCCTCCTGTTACAATATAAACATTCTCTTAGGGGCTGCACACACTGCCGAATAAACAATAAAAATGTCTTGGCAACCTCACATGCGACAATGCGTTTGCGTAAGGGGCTCAGAAGGTGACGTTGCTGCGCCTCAAAAGAAACCTGGGGAGTTCGTTTGTTCAGGCACTTAGGTGAGGACCTGGTTTTTTACTTCCAGTTGCTTCTGTGGCTCAGCTATCGCGTCCAGCTATCAAGGCCCTTCGATTTGCGACCCGGCACCTTGTAAATGAGCGTAACTTATAGACTTGTTTGGCTCGTCTATATCTGGGGGGCTTGGTATCCAGCAACCCCGCGGCTTGGTATATGGATCTAGGCGGACAGTCGAGATCAAAGGCTTCGCTTGAACAGAAG
>JABUQX010135308.1:2500-15500 GCA_015478945.1 Trachelipus rathkii
TGTATCCTGGGGATAATTCAGTTTTTCTCATTCAAGGTAACCCTGTTAATTAGCATCTATTAATCAAATAGTTTTTAACTTAATGTAACATAAAGCTCCAGAAAACACTGAAAGAAGAGAAATATCATGTTACATATTTAATATATATTAATACAATTAATGGATATATACTAAATAAATTTTAAAAAAAGAAAAACCTCGCCATTATGAGCGTCAATTAATTCTTTTGATAATTTTGTAGGAAGTTTTGAACTTTTTAAGCTTTATCGCGAGGCAGCTTTAATCCAATTGTAAATATAACAAATAATGAATAATCGGTACTGGAACTAATAATAATAATAATAATAATATGTATATAATAATAATAATAATAATATATAATATAATAATAATAATAATAATAATAATAATAATAATAATAATAATAATAATCTTCATCTACCTTTTCTCCCCAAGATTGGGGGTAAGGGGCGTACATGCATCGGAAAAGAAAGAGGTAAAAGAATATGAAAGTGCGAAAAGAAAGCCCAGCTTAACAGATTCCCTCGTACATTAATTTGTCATAAGAACTGCATCAGTCAGAAAATCCAACTAGAATGCTTCAACGGGACGGGAGGAGGAGGATCTCACTAATGGTAATGTCAAGTGTATGGTTATCCTGGCCAGGTTGGGCACAACATACTCAATCAAAAACCCCGCATTCTCTCCTATCAGTATGCACCTTTCTTCTCGCTCTGCAAACTCACATTTTTCTCCCTCCAAGCATTCCTTACTGACTCAATCCACTTTTTCTTCGTCTCCAGCTTGTGTACCCACACACTCCCATATAACATTCCGCTTAACACGACTATCATTATTTGTCCTTTCCCCATGACCAAACATCTCACATACTTTATTTTATTTCTGCGTTTCCCCTTTCTTCACCACCAAGAGCAAATCTCTAATCGTTCATTCCTCATTTTAATCAATTCTTCTCACACTAGCAGTCCTAAGATTGTCCATCTGAAACATTACATTAGATCTATACCGTACTTCTTTATTCCAGACCATAGTCTCACTACTTATACAATAACACAGGTAGACAACATACCTGCATGCAGACGCTAGCGGCACTTCCACGACTCAGTCTTTTAACAATTCACAACGATTTAATTTGCACCAGCCACTTCCTGCCAATCAATTCACAAACTTTCCTATACTCTCTGATATCCATTCTTCTATCAACATTATACCTAATATAACTCACACTTGTTCCAGCTGCTCCTCTTCAACTAAGGACTGTCCTTGTGCCTCACTCCAACATAATTTATCTTATCTATGTTTACTTTCAACAGCCCTCCTTTTACACACCTTGGCCAAATCTACTCTACCAATCCTCAAACTCTCTCGATTCGCCACAAAAACAAATCATTTCCGATTATAGGTGTTCCCTCCTTATTCATCTTTCATTATTCTTCATTCTAACACATTCTCCTGCACTCCACCTCTATTCTTATATACGCCATCCATATACATTGAATACAAGGAGACATACACAACCTGTTCACTGCTCTTAATACTAAACTATCCCCAACCTTGAGCACCATTTTCTACACTGCCTCACTTCCTACTACATACTTTTTGATTCCATTCAGAGCTACCACGAAACACCATATATCACTACATGCATTAAAGCTTTCCTATTAACCTATCATAGCTGTTGCAAATGCCATAAACCTAATCAATTTATTGTTCTCTCCTCATTTTCTCAATCATTGTTTCAATGTAAGATTTTGATCCACACATCCTCTACAATTCCTAACGCACCTTGTTCTTCACCAAATCAGTCCTTCGAGCACTCTTTTCGAAAAAATATCCCCGCATGATATGCTCCTACAAACACTCATAAAACTTATTCCCTATAATCTTGAGCTTTACCGCTTATCTCTTACCTTATATAAGGTACTATTACTGCTCTTCGCCCCAATCCCTTGAGACTATACCCTCCAAAGCTTATTACAACATTCCAAATCCAATCAATCCCGATCTCGCCTCCGTTCTTGATCATTTCACCAAGTAATTCATCTATATCTGCAGATTTACAATTCTTTACTTTCTTACTCTACCCATTAATCCTCCTTGCTATAACTCATCCCAAATCTTTCCTTTCTTGCCCATGCAAACCCACACCCTTACACTATCATCTTCATTATGCCAATATTAATGCAGATTCTCGAAGTGTTTTTCCACACCCACCTCACATCCATTTCCATCAGTTACGAAAGCACACTATTCATTATTCTAAGCAGGTTCCTTATTCTCATTCTTAACGCTTTTCGCGCTTTCCTTCCAGAAGAGCTTCCTATTCCTTGTAGTCCTCATTATCCTCTTTCAAACTGTTATTTACGTTTTCTATTTGGGTAACTGGTCAGCAAAATATTTCTTTTTTCATCTTATATAATTCCAAGCATCTTTCTATTTGAATTCTTCTCATTTGCTTTTAGTACATTCAACACGCTTCTTTTTTTTAACTCTTAACCGCTTTGCATAATCTCTTCATTCCACCTCATTGTTAACATTCTTACTTCCTACTTTAGCACATCCACATACTTCTTTTGCACTGCTTACAATTACTTTCCTTCATTTGCTCCTGATTTGTTCAGCTTTCAACTTGTTTCACATTCAATTGATTTACTTGCGAGCGCTCTTACATAACTTATCCTTATTACTTGTTCACTTACTTTTTACTCTTAATTTTACCCACTTCCTTCCGTATCACGTTCCTCTCCATCCAAGCCCACTACTTAATTTTACATAGAACAAAATAATGATCCGATAATGCATTCCTAAATCCTTACTGATTTAACATCCAACACTACTTCAACATCTCCTTCTTCACAACAAAAAAAATAATTCATACTTTTCACTTCGATCCATCTCCTAAGCCAACTCTAGTATACTTATGGATCTTCTTGTGTTTAAAGAAGTATTACTTACACATATCCTCTTCCTCATAGAAAATCAATCACATTTCCCTACCTTCTCATTTTCTCGCCACCCAAAACACCTGTTTTTACGCATCCCTTTTTTGATCAATATCCAACCATTCAGGTCCCCAACAATCAATATGAGGCTCCTACTCACATCCAAAACATATTCAGATTATCCCAGAAAAATCGTACTCTCTTCACGTTTCCCTCAGATGGACCATAACGTCCATACGTCACAACGACCTTTTTCAAACTTAATTTACCATTAGAATTCTAGGCCTCACAACACAAAGTCACCATAGCTCTGTAAACCACAAGTCATCATCACAATTGCAACTCCTTCTCTCGCCCTCTTCATTCCTTTCCACACCAGCACCAACACATTATTTCACACACACCACTCATTTTTTGACTGTTCTTTCATGCTTTTGTTTGCAGTTACAGGAGCAAAATAAATTTGCCTTTCTAATTACAATCTTACCTTTCTCTTCTTCTCTCAACATTTATTCCTGACTGTCCATGTACCTACGATTCATACAATTTCGCAGAAAATTGGAAGGCCGTTTACGGCGATCACGACCATTCCCGAGTCAATCAGCAATTCTAGCAAGAGATAGGTGGTGTGGGCAGTCAACCCAATCCACGTTATCTTAGTCGTTTTTACGAACGCAGGACATACGTGTGGGATTCTTTCTCCCCCACACATATGGGTATGAGTAGTAGGGATGTCTGTAGGGTGTTGTCTAGAAGAGGGGTGTGTGTCTTTAAGTATGTGTAATATGATATGTGGATAATGGTGTTCAGTAATGTTGCCTGGAGTATGAGTGTGTAAAGAATATGAAACGCAAAGAAGAAGGCGCAACATTAAAATGGGAGATTAAATTTCACGCTTCGAGTATGCGTATACTTCCCTCATATAATAATAATATAATAATAATAATATAATAGATAATAATAAATAATATATACATAATAATTATTCTTTTATATATATTTCGAAATATATTATTATTATTAGGAATAATTCAGTCAAATTAAATTTTTATATTTTTTCTTTTAAGTTCACTCATACGAACTTTTGCCTTTCAAGAGAGCGAATCTTGGATTCAACCTCATAACCTTCGCCAAAAAGCTGCCACGCTATCACTGCGCTATGCATACATGTATACTACCACAATAATTCATCTATAAATAATAATAATAATAATAATAATAATATAATAATAATAATATATAATGTAATATATAGTAATAGTAATATATAATAATAATATAATAATATATAATAATAATATAATAATGATAATGATAATGATAATGATATAATATAATAATAATAATAATAATAATAATAATAATAATAATAATAATAATAATAATAATAATAATAATAATAATAATCTCGTAACTCTGTATATAAATTTGGCCAAAGGCTGAATAGTTCTACCTAAAAATTTTCGCTTAGAATGCATTGCCGATAGCGCAGCTATCAAACACTCTCTTGTCTATTATCTCGACTTTAAAATATAGTAACATACCTTATCATTATAAAAACTATCAGGAATGATTAGTTTAGCACCAAATCTTAAATTTAAGGATTTTAAAAAATATCTTATCTTCTAGACCTTGTAAGAAAATACTTATGCTCCTCTCCATCTAGTGACTTCGGTGAGAGGAAGTTTAACCAAACAGGAAACATTTACAACTCAAAAAGAAATAGGCATTCAAATGAAAAAAACTGCTATGCTTCTATTTTTGAACCATAATTTGTGAATCATAAAACTTCGAATATTAATTTGGCTAAATCTATTAAATAATCCATTATTCAAAATTTTATGAAAGAATAAATTATAGAAATTAACAAGGAGTTATGAGTAAGATTTTTTTCTTCTATTAAACGGTAGAAATTGCAACATTTATAATTCACTTTGTTAAACTCTGAAAATTCTCTAAAATGAAAAAATATAATCGAAAAATATGTAGATATAATTGGATGAGTTACAGAATTTTGATTTAAGTCATTTTCCTGTATACCCAACAGTTTGACATCTGGTCTTAATGCAATGTAAACGGCATTTAAAAAAAAAAAAAAAATTTGCTTTTAAATGTGCGCTACTAAATAAGCCTTAGATTTATGACCTATTTATGATTTATTTATTTATTTAAAAGTATCCAAAAAAATTTTAAAAAATTTTTTTTTTTTTTTCAGATTACATTTGAAGGTGGGTCAAAATTTTGTATGACGAAGCTGAAAATTTGCACTAATATTTTATGAAAATATTAGAGTAAATAGAATTGAAAGATCTGCACAGTTTTATTTTGGACATTTTTCTATATACTCACCCAACCATTTGACCTCTGGAATCACCATGCCAAATTTAAATATCCAGCACACTAACATGTCCAAATGTTAAATAGTTTTGTTTATATAAAAATGTCATAAATTAAAATTTCATAATAATCGGAAAAATAGTAAAATATCAGAGCAAATTTTTAATGTTGACAATTTTTTACTTTTAGAGAAAAGTGAAAAATAAATTAAACCAAGAGATATCTTGATTTTCGGATATTGTTTAGAGGAACTGAGGAGGCATAAACCTAAACATTTTATTTAATACACATTGAAACGCTAAAGGTTTCAGTTTCTTTCGAGAAAGAGCCACTACTCAAAATCCGACATTCAAATTGGGACCAGAGGTCAAACATACAGAAAAAATGATTTAAATCAAAGTTTTGTAACTTTACCAATTATATCTATGCTAAAAATTTTACAAAAATTGAATGAATAGTAATTTTTTTATATTTTTATGCAAATTTTTTAATCATGAATATATGTTCAACCAAATACTTTCAATGTTTATACTTGATAAATTACAGTATATCACGATGAAAGTAAAACTTTTACATAATTTATAGAGAATATTAAGATGAAAAAATTTCAATATCAAATTCATTTTATATATTAAAAATCTGTGTATTATTAAAAGGATCTATCAGTAAAAATCAGGGATGCAAAGTCTGTTAGCTTTTTTTAGTGACTCCAAATCTGGCTTCTGGATCCATCATTTTAAAATACCCGGCTTCCTTTAATTTATATTGAAAAAATTTTAATCTACCTTTGGCCCCACCAAAAAAAAAAAAAAATTCGCCAGCTCCAAAGCCATGGTAACAATAAAAAAAGTTTACAAATATTTCATCCAGTTATAGAAGAAATTAGGGCAAAATATTTCAAAAGTAAATAAATAGATTACCCTGTATAAAACTAAAATATTTATATTTTTATTTAATGAAGGAAAAACTTTTAAATTCTTTATAGAAAAATCAGACTGGCTGGAGCTTTTTAATATGACCGGATTTAAGCAGGAGTTAGACTCTTACAGGACATAATAATAATAATAATAATAATAATAATAATAATATGGATAATAATAATAATAATAATAATAATAGTGTTCGTATAACTTTTATATCAAAACAATCTAAAAATATAAAATAGCACCATGAGTTCTGACATTATATGAATCATAAAATCATTTAACACTACAACAAGCAAATGCAAACAATATAATTCTTAACATCATTTATTCAATAAAAATATGAAAGTAAATTATTTTAAAATACCAAAATTAACAAAGGCAACAACCTGATAAAGCCTCCTCTCGAAATGTAAGAATTGGAGTACAATTTTGTATGGCACTTTTTAGAATCACTAAAGGATTGCATTCAATTTCATTCCTCTCGCTATCAGTCTCGGCTTCAAAGTATTTCTTCAACTGAGTTTTCTTAATTTCAGAAAACGTCTACAAAATTATAAATGAACATTACTTAGGATAACATTTAAATATATGTACCGTATATGACATAAATGCTACAAATGTAAGCAGTAAAAAATTTACCTTTTCTAAGAGTTCTCTTGCCAACTTTTTTTGGCCTCCTTTCATAATATATCTGCAAAACCGTCTGAAAAAAAATTGAATATGATTCTCTCTCTCTCTACTTTTACTAGAAAACACTTTAAACTTATCTTCATAAGTCCCTGGCCAATATAACTATATATGTACGGTATATAACTATAAGATATACATTGAAAAGGAAATGATTAAAATTAAAAATAAAGCTTATGGCATTTCCAATGATTCTGATCTCTAATTTTTAATTCTATACTTTTATAACTAGCAGTGACTGAAATAACATTGTGATAAAAATGAAGAATACCTTTGGTATGTAACTGATATCAGCTCTCAATAGTTTTATATGCAAAGCTACTACAATAAAGTCCACAAAAAGAAAAAAAAATTAAAAATTTATAAGGTAAAATAATTCATATAACTAAGTAAGAGCTATCCAACTAGAAGGTAAAATGTGTACTAATTAGGTGTTGAGATACAAAGCAGTACTAGATTCTATTGATGTCGGAACAAAATTTAACACACACACACACACACACACACACACACAGTAATTAAGAGCATAATTAAACACACAATGGATAACACAAACACTAATACATAAACTTACTCTTGAAATTCATCATAAAAAACTGAACTATTAAGTGAAACAGGAGCTGGTAGGAAAGGCTGAAACTTTAAATTTTCTAATTCTGATGAGTTTTCTAGTTCTTTCAATACATCTTGATCAGTAATTGGTTTTTGATAATTAGCTGGGAAATATGCAGTTCGGCAACTTAATAGGTTTATACTAGAAGAAAAAAGTTATATATATATATATATATATATATATAATAATAATATAATATATAATAATATATGTATATATAAATATATATATAATAATATATATATATTAACTATTATATATATATATATAATAATATTCTCTTTCTTTATATGTAATAATAATAATAATAATATATATATGTAATATATATATATCTAATAATAATATATATACAGTATAATAATAATAATAATAATATGTATAATAATAATAATATAACAATAATAATAATATATTATAACAACAATATAATATAATAATATCTATATATATATATGTATATATATATATATAATATAACTAATATATATATGCTATATAATAATATATATATATATATAATATACCTAATATATATAATATGTAATATGTAATAATAATAATAATATGTAATAACATATATATATATATATTGCTATATGCAAATATATATATATATATATATATATATATATATATATATATATGGTCACATTGCATTCAGCTTCCAAGTGGTGTGGCTGGGAACCTGCAATACTGAGGAAGGAAGGTCACAGGATGGACAGGTTACAAATGAATGCCCTCTTCCTTACCTCCCAGGGAAGGTACAATCATCGGGTTGAAGCCCCAAAATCACCTGCTGCTCAGACATAAGTCTGATTAATACATTGTTCATGTAATTATTCATTATAAATCTTGTACAGTTTACTATATCAGATCTACTGACATACGTGCCCCAACTTATGTTGGCTGGAGACATGGAAGCTATCCCGGGACCCAGAGCACAACCGTGTTCCAAATCTAAGAGAATGTGGTCACGGTCAGACATCAGTGCAGTATAATTTGTCATAAATGGTTCCACTTGTAGTGTACAAACCTTCAAATCACCAGGGCTTATTCCAGAACTTGGTCCTGTCACCAATGCAGAAATGCACACACAGAAACCCAAATTCCACACCCCCATAATTCAGTCAATATACTCCAATTAAATATAAATGGGATAAAAAATAAACATAAAGAACTTCAACACGCACAAAGTAAATAAAACATACACATAGCACTCATTCAGGAATATCATCTAAAACACAACACACTCACTGAATTCCCTAATTACACATTACACAACCTTAAGACAGGACAAAAATCCACCTTAACATAGCCTTGTCACACTTATACATAAAAATATACAATTTTGAAACACCACAAACTATACACAACAACTCATGAACGACCAAACATCACCATACCAGTCAATAGAAATACAGGTCAATAAGAAAAATACAACATACTCAACTTGTATATCCTCCCACCCACATCTAAAAATTGTCCACAGAACTGTGCTCCACATCTATCCCCTCTAGCACAATATACCAACTTGATACTCCCAGGAGATTTCAACGCACATCACCCTGCATGGCTCAATACTAACCCATATTCACAAAGTGGATATGCACTCATTAATGATCTTCACTCACTCAGTATCCTCAACAACAGAAATCAACCTACACAAACACCTCTTCAACACAATCAAAATCCGACATACCCCGACATCACTTTCTACTCTCCTCAAATTCATGTCACTATTACACAGCAAACATTTAAAGCTCTCTCCTCAGACCACTCCCCAATTCTCACAATTCAACACAAACACCCAAATTACACTTCATTTAAAAAAAAAAAAAAAAAAAAACATACTTACTACAAAAGAACAAATTGGCAAGCATATAATGATAGCATTGAACAGAATTTAGAAACATCCCAAGTAGGGTTGGGAAAGGAAAAAAACAAGCTCGTTTTTTTCCGAAAAAAACGGGTTTTTTCATGAAAAAACACAGCCTGAAAAAAACAAGTAAAAAATTTGTTTTTTTCGTTTTTTTCAATAAGTTGTGGAATTTACATGTTTGAACAATTATATTATAAATTTTAGCAAATATGCTCTAATTTGGACATTTTTTTGGTTCCAATTTCCTACAAGGTGGAAGCCCCTGAGTTTGTGTTCAAAAATTTTATGGGTTTCCACTGTACATTTTTATATTCTGAATTTTTGATATATTCATAATATTTTTGTTTGTGAAGAATAATAATGTTTTCTTATTCTGTTTCAGATTTCAGTAAGTAACATTTTTATCATAATTATTTAATCAAATTTGAAATGCCACGTGCAAAAAGAGTCGTGTGACTGTACTTTTTAAGAGAAATGTCAAAGGTTGCAAAGGCTTTTCGCATAGTATAACTTTTGTTGTGTGAAGACGTTGCAAAAACTGGTATTTATTACTTAGTAATCTAGAGACTAGAAAGAGACTACGAAAATTTTACAGCCAAAGAGGGGAATGATTATGCTAAGGACAGCTAAGCTTAAGAGTCCTATTACTGCCGCTCCTTCACCTCTGCTGTGTTAATACCATACTTATCATGTTGGTTTGCTATCATACGAATTACTATTTTCTAGAATTAAATGTATTTGTTGCTAAAGCTCTAGAACCAGTGATAATAAGCTTGACAGTAGTCACAGCACAGTAGTCAGTACTCAGTAGTGACTGGGGTCTGGGGAGTGGGGACTAGTGATTAGTGAATCAAAAGTTGATATTCCAAAGCCAAATATTTAATTTAGTCATTCACTCATCCTCCTTCATTTACAATCTTGGTATAATTTTAATTTCAATATTTTTATTATTTCATTTGAAAGTCACTTTTGAGTTTTGTCATTCAGACTCATTCTATATAAATATAATATACATTAATATTTAAAAGTAAATTATAAATATGATTATATGATACAGATGTAAAATACATAGTTAGGTAGTAAGTAGGTTAAGAGTTGTTTGAGCGGAGTATAAAAGGTGGAACGTGCAAGTGTATCGGAGGAAGAAAACGGCAAAATACCAGAAGGTAGTTGAACGCTATTTTATAAATCATAATGGAATATTTATTTAATTTCAAGTATCCTTATATTTGAAAAATGAAAATACTAAAGTGAAATATCATATTAGCCTCTTTATATTTTTAAAAATACATTTAATGAAAAAAACGAAAAAAACTGAAAAAAACGAAAAAAACATGAAAAAAACACGATTTGAAAAAAACGGTTTTTTCCCAACCCTAATCCCAAGTAGCAAATTTCTTCTCACTCAATAAAGCAATACATTTTAATAAAACAGTTCTCAAGGCTTCCAAAAAACACACCCCACACAGTTACCATAAACAATTTAACCCCAATTTTTTACTTGAAATAGAAACCCTAATAAAACAAAGAAACACCCTCAGGCAAAAGAGACAACCAACCCCAGTTCAACTAAATCAAATCATTAACCTTAACAATGGAATAAATACATTAATCAACACAAATCAAAGAAAGATCTGGAAACAATACACCCACAAAATATAAATTACAACTCAAAAACAACACAATTTTACAGCACAATAAGAAAAATACATACATCACATACCCAACAGCCTGCCTATACAAGATAAGTTAATGAACGCAAAAAAAAAAAATCAGATATAATATTTATCAAAATAATCTTGTATGATGATTATATCTTGACAATCTTGTATGTGAAGTATACAGTAAGATTATACCAATGTATTTTCTTTTGTTGATAATGACATTCTAAGTTTCAGTTTCAAAGAGATCCACTCTTCCACAACAGAAAGATCCAGCAATCATTCTAATTCCATGGTTTTGTCAGTGATCTTTGAGAAAAAGCTTAACCACTTAATATTTTTATTAGGATTCAATTTAAATATAATAAAACCACTCAATTGTTTTTTAAAAAATGCAATAGAATTCCTCTATCTGAATAATTTTTATTTCCAAAATATTTTAAGGGTACTTTGGGTTTGTCTGCTTTACCTATAATAAATTAACATTTTTATTTCAAGTTAACTTATTTGTAAAGCCGTGTACAGTCGTCCCTCGTAGAACGCGGTCTTATAGAAAGCGATCTTGCTATACCGCGGTTGGTGAAAAGATAATAAAAAGAAAAATTAAAATTACAAAATTACAAAAATAAAATTCAAATTCTGTAATACATATGTTGAAAAGACAATAAAAATAAAAATTGCAAAAAATAAAATTCAAATTCTGTAATACATACATATGTTAAAAAGATAATAATAATAAAAAAAAATATTTGGTGAGCTAAAATGGCAAAAGCGTCAATTACCGATAACGATGTACTTCTCAAAAAGGCATTAAATGCAATCTACAGATTCGGAACCGCCTTCATCTCTTACTCCTTCAACTTCATTTACACTTTGAAAGAAACTATTTTTGTGCGCAATTAGATTAACTTTAAAATTTTATTTTACAGTGCATAGGTTATTCAATTAAATATACTTTAAAAAAAAATTTTATCTCCAAATTTTTAAAGGATTAAACATTGTATATTTTTTCATTTAAAAAAACTTTTTTTGCTCAATTTAAGATATCTACAGTACTTTACTGTAATGTAATAAATATCCTACTAATTAACTAGTCAATAAAATATGTTTATATACTGTACTGTAAATAACATTATATCTGCAAATTTATTCAATTATATTAAGGACAAATAAAATACTGATGCTATTTTATTTTCTTTATACAAAGGTAAAAATTTTAAAATTAATGATTTTTCAGGGGGGGTTAAAGTTATACGCGATGTCGCCTATAACAAGGGGGGTCAGGAACCTAACCCCCGCGTTAGATGAGGGACGACTGTATTTGAGTTCGTTTTCAGGCATGGTTACATAAGGAGGATCATTTAGAAGATACCTTGTGAAGACAACATAATTGGGTTATGTAAACTAAAAATTTAATTCAAAGGATACAAAACTTCCTGAATCCCGAATTGTTTAAGCAGAAACCAAGATTTTTTATCAGAAATCCAAATTAGACATTCAACTGCATAGGATAATAATATATTGTATTAACTACTTAAAGTTATGACATAAAAAAATCCTATATCATTTTAGAAAAAAAGAACTTAGGATGCTACCTTGAAGGACTCAACATTCCATTTCAACAGTCCCTGGTGTAGCTTGATCTAGTTATATTTATATTTTTTTATTTTCCTAATAAAAAAGATTATGGGGAACACTAATTTGAATTCATTCTTAGTTTACTACATGCTATTCTTATCTCATTATTAATATTGTTTTCAGTTAAAATAGTATTTTACATACACTACCTAAATTCACATAACCCTTTGTGACTTAAATAAATTATTATTATTATTGTATCTTATATATATATATTACATGCTTAAAATATATCCAGTACAATAATTTTATTTTTATTGCTATAAGATTGCCTTTGAGTACTCAGCAATTAT
>JABUQX010135309.1:17500-29013 GCA_015478945.1 Trachelipus rathkii
ATTTATATTTAGTTATTTATCTTATGTAAGGTGTTTTATCTTATATTTACACTTTGTTTATGTTATATAAATATTTATTTCACTATAATTAAAGTATGCACCCGTAAATTATTTATGATTTATGACTTGAGCTAGTGAACGGTATCTATATTGATCTTACTATATTATTATAACATTTTTTTTTCGGGCGTGTCGTTTGCCGGTGATTCGTTTGTCTTATGTGAGGTGTAGGTTTTTTATGGACAGCTTAGTCACAATTTTACGGTCTTAGATAGTGGTAATCGTTTTCTTTTTTGTTTTCTTGTTTTATACTCTCTATTATATTTAGTTTTACTTTTAATATTTATTATGTTATATTTATATTTTATATATATTTTTTGTTTTTTTTTTTATTTTATTTTTATTCTTTTTTTGTTTTTATACTTTGTTTATTATATTCTAGTTTTATATGTTTTTATTTATATATTAATTATTATATAATATTCTTATTTATATTTTATGTAATATTATATTATATAGTATATTTTATATATTTTGGTGTGTTGTATATTAAATATTATATTATTATCCTCATAATTATATTTTATAAGCACGTACATTTGTTTTGTATATTATACTAGATATTACTTTTAAAAAGAAATTAAATGATTTATATATATATATTATTGGTGTGTGTATTATTAATATTATATTATATTATATTTATATATATTGTATTATTATATATGATTATATGATATATTTCTATGTATTTCTATATATCTTATGTGTTATATTAATTTGTGCTGTATATTCGATATTAATATTTTTTTGTCATTATGTCTATATTTAATAGTTTATTATGTATTATATATTATTATATATTATTATATATATACGTATATAATTATATAGTAGCCATTACTAATGGGTTATATATATATATATCATATATATACAGGTGGGGACAGATACGAAAGTGATTCGGATAGTTAGTAACAGATAAATACAAACTAAGTTGTGGATAGTTTTCAGGGTAAACGCTAAAAGTTATAGGATGAACCTGAGCATAACCACGATAAAGGTTTTAACCATTTATTTTGGTTTATAACATTTTCTTAATTGCATCATATAATTGGTTTTGCACAGTTTATTTTATTTGTAGAACTAACTATAGAAATACAAATACAAATATTTTTTTTTTTTTTTCAAAGCAATATGAAATTCAATTTATTTCAATTTTTGATTAATGAAGGATTACGTTTTTTAAATTACATATGCATATCTGAATAACAAAAAGTTATTTAATCTTCACCTGATACTTCAATTTATCCATTCGTTTATTTAAGCTATAAATTTTACTTGCATAATAATATATAGCAAAATAAATAATAACCTAAGAAGAACCTATTGTTAGCTGAATATTTTTAGTTATAGAATGAGCACAAACAAAGTGATTTTAACATATTAATCTTCACGTACCTACTCTACTACTACTACTACTATATACTATACTACTACCACTATACTCTCTAACTACACCCTATAGCTTTTTTCCCAACTACTATTTTTATTTACATTATGCTACGGTTCCTAATACTACCACTGAGATTATTATCTGAAATGTCTACCCTATCCCAAACCACAGTTGAGTGTTCTGTATTTATTTATTATCATATAGCGGTAGCTACTTTTCTTGCGGATATTTTCAAATGTTTTCCAATTTACGGTTAGCGACTTACATGATAGCGGAATTCAATTTTAGCGGAAGTTAATAGACTTGTACGGTTTTTCAAATTAGAGAATGCTGCCAAAATTTGTATTCTAATTAGTAGGAATTGTTAGGCTAACCATGGCCAATGCATGCTTTTATATATATGGATATTATTTTTATTATATATATTATATTATATATTTATTTTTAGTTATTTATAAGTATAATTTATATATATATATTTATATATTATATATATTATATAGTACTTTACAGTTGTCCCATCGCTCCCGGGCGAGCCCTATTCCTGAGGGGGTTATAAACACATTAGTGTCATAATTTCGCAGGATGATCACAGACTCAGGCCTTAATAGTGAGAATGATAATTCGGTCAGGAGACACAGAAGCTGGATAGAATCCACAAATTGAGATGGCTCGGAAAGAAGAAAAAACTACGCGACAAACCTGGAGATTACTATGTCACAGAAAACTCATTGCAGACACTGCACCCCTTGGTGCTACGAGGTGTCGTATAGATGGTGGTAAGCGAGGGCATTCCTCGAGTCCTTGCCGCTGTGCGCCCTATAAAAGAGACAAACTGCACACGCGTTCCCAAAGATAGCGGGTCAGTGAATTGGAAAGTACAAGGAACAACTTTAAGCCTGTTTGACTGACTCGAACCCTATACAAAACACCGGGTGAAAACCAGCAGCCCACCCAGATATGAGGCAGTACTACATACAAGGGCGGTAAGACCTTGTACAGTGGGTTTGGGTACTGAGAAAAGAAAAAAAGTTTCAAATCTAAATAGAACTCCAAGCTTCTTTGAGGCAGTCCTAGCAACAACCATTGTGATGTGAGGTTTCAAAGGTCATTTTTTTGCTTATGTTAAGGAATATTATATATATATTATTTATGTATATATATCTATATATACATATGTGCTATTCTTATTATAATGATGTGAATGTGATTAGTTAGTAGTCTGATGATATATATGAATTAGTATGTACGTTGATATTAGGTTTATTAATATCTATTATATATATATAATATTTATATATTATATATTTTTATATTAGTATTATTATTATTAAGAGGGAGATTTTGAATTTAAAAATATAACGAACTAATTAAATCATAATTTTTATTGCATTTATATTTTAATTTGACATTATCTATTTATATATTTATATATATATATATATTATTATATATATATATATATATATATATATATTATCTACTAATTATATTATTCGTATATATATTGAGTATATTGTTCTATATTTACTCTATATCGGGACCATGTCGCACTTACTTTAGTTGAATTGTTTTAGCTTACCAGGAAGTGATTTAAAATTATATATCTATATTAATATATTTATTATTATTATCTTTATATATATATATATATTATATATATATATATATATATATTTAATATATATTATATATATACTATATGTATTTATAATATATATATATATACTTGATATATATATATATATATATATACTATTATATATATATAATAAATATATCATATATATTATAATATAATCTATCTATATATTTATATATATATATTAATATATATATAGTCGTATATATTAGGTTTATAATATATATATATTTGATATTCTATTTATTATATATTATTATATCTCTATAATATTTCTATATTAATATTATATTAGTATCTAATATATATATAATATATATTATATATATATAATATAGTATATATCTATAATTATTTTATATATATATATTATTATCCTTATATATATATAAATATATATATGAGATTATATGCATTTTAAAAATTTATTTCTTTTTTTAATTATTATAGTTTTTAAAAACTAAATTTTAAACTTTATTTTAAACGTAGAATTTATTGGTTTTATTTATTTTTTATTTATTTTTTTTTATTTTTTTTTTCTATTATTATATTTATTATTATTAATTTTTTATTATTATTATTATTATTTTATTTTATTTTATTATTATTATATTGTTATTATTGTTATTATTATTATTATTATTTATAATTATTTTATTATTATTATTATTTAGTTTTTTAATAATTTATTATAATATTATTTTATTATTATTATTATTATTATATTATTAATTATTGATATTATTATTATTTTTCTTATTTATGTATTATTATTACTTTGATTATTATTTTATTATTACTATTAATTATTACTACTATTATTATTACTATACATTAATTAATTTAGTAATTTTATATATTATTATTTCATTATTCCTATTATATTGAATGATTGGTCCCCTCTATTATTACTTATTATTATCAAATTATTTAAAGTAATTTTATTGCATTTTATTTAGCCATTTATCATTATTTTCTATTTTTCCTATTTTTGTATTATTATTTTAATTATTATTATTATTATTATTTTTTAATTATTATATTATTATTATTATTTTTTATTTCTCATTATTTTATATATATAGTATATATATTATAGTATATTTATTATATATTATATATCTATATTATATATCTCTAACACTATCGCAAAGCCAAAAAAATATATATATTTATATCATTGACTAATATCAAACACACACGCAGGCAACATCCATTCAAGTCATCACTCTTAAATTGATCAATTCTATCAAATGAATTAAAGTTTTATTTAGTAATAATAATTATCCCTTAATAATTGTCTTTTTTTTGTCGGGGGAGGACGGAGTGGGTAGATGTGGGGGGGGGGGGCTGCCTTAGTAGCTGAAAAGAAATTAGAAATATAAATGTGGATGTTCGGAGAAAAAAAAAAGAAAAAAGTAGGAACATGTAAATGTTTGTTAACATAATTAGGTAACTCTGTCAAGGTTGATCGATCGATCTTGCTATATATATTTTATTTATTTATATTATATATATTTTTTATATATATTATCTATATCTTATATTATATATTTTTAATATTTTATATATATATATATTTATATTTAGTTTTATATATCTATATATATAATATTTATCAATATGCAGACACGCATTTTTTCTATATTATATATATACTATATATTATATATTATTATAATATATATATATATATATATATATATTATATTATTATATATATATATTATATTATATTCTATATATCTATATCTGGTGTAGTGAAGAGCTAGGGAGTGAAGAAGATGTGCCATTATTGGTTTAAACTCTCTCATCTCTCTCTCTTCTTCTCTCTCTCTCTTCTCTTCTCTCTCTTCCTGCTCTCCTCTCTCTCTCTCTCTCTCTCTCTAATTGAATATCTATATTATATGAAGGTGTTGTGGAATTAATTTCTATTTGCTATTTAGTGTCAGCATTTTTATTGACTTTGTAAGATCTGAAAGCAATCCTAGGTGTTGGGGTTGATGCGGTTGAAGGAATCAAGAGGATTGGCGGATGCTCGTACAATGAAGGAGATAAGTGAGGTATGAGTCGTAAGTAGAATGACAAGAGAAGAGGGAAGGTGTTGTGTGTTGATATGGAGTTTAATGGAGATTGATTGAGGATAATGAAAGGAATTAATAATAATTACTTTGGAAAGTGTAGAGACGAGGTGTTTTTTTCATTATTGTTTATATTTAGATATTAATCAATGGTTTTAATTATATATTATTTAGCTACAATGGTAAAATTGGATTTGTTGATTTCCACGGGACCTAATACATGATAGCGGGAGAAAGGGTCGCATTTGCAATAATAATCTGGGGTTATTAGAGTTTCTCTTAGGATCCACAAAAGCTAACCTTACATACTAACTACCTAAACCTAACCTAAACCTAACAAGCTAACATACCTACCTATGCTGGCTTAACCTGCTACTAACCTAAACGCTAACCTAACCTACGTAAAGTAATTACTTAACTTACTTACTTAACTTAACTTTAATTAACTAACTTACTTAACTTAACTTTTAACCTTAACTTAACGTTACTTAACTTATACTACCTACCTTTATAATCACTTAACTAATCACTTAACTAACTTAAACTAACCTACCTAACGCTAACCTAACTACTAACTAACTAACCCTCCTAACTACGCTGCGCGGACTGTAAGGATATTTTTTGATTGTTGTGTCAACCTTTTTTCCGGACCACATTTTTTCCTTGTTCGCATGTGGGCTAGGTCCTCCATTTTCACTGGTTAGGAAAAGATGTGTGTTGCAGTTTTGTTTTTGTTTCCACATCTTGTATTTCTTCAAGAGTTATTCCAGTTAAATATTTATTTATTGAAATGAGATGGAATGAGAAGGAATGAGATTGAATGAGAGGAAATGATAACTTCTCCAAAGTAAAAAGGAGGAAGAAAATATAAACTAGTAAGTAAGGAGATTGTTTAAGCCAAACAAAACATGCTTCAAGCAGCATAATTATTATTATTATTATAGAAGTTATTAAGCTATTGACTATTTGTTGGGAACTTCCGATAAAAATAAGTTGAAAAGGTTTGAAGGAGAAGGGTTACAGCTCCGGCATGCGCCTTAAATTGCGCCAGAAAAAAATTACTGTCAATGGTTTTAATACTTTTATTTTTTTTAATAATTATCAATATTTCAATTAAAAATTTAATTAAATATTAAAATTATAAAATTCAATGGGAATTTTTTCATTGCTAAATGAACTTGAACTGTGGAAGATCGCATTTTATCTCTCTCTTCCTCTTCTCTCTCTCTTCTCTCTCTCTCTCTTCTCTTCTCTGTCTCTCTCTTCTCTTCTCTTCTCGGTCTCTCTCTCTCTCTTCCCTCGCGTTCTTCTCTCTCTCTCTTCTCTCTCTCTCTCCTCTCTCTAGTTTGTTGAATTTTTCTTTTTCAAGTGAGTAATTCTTATTTCTTATAATTTATTTTTTTTTGCTCTTGGCATGGTGTGGTGGTCCGACTGGAGCTAGAATATAGATTATAATTGCCGACCGAATAGTTGCAGCTTGATCTTAAGTCAGATCAACTTACGCTGCTCTGAAAGCTAAGGGTCAATTTCCGTTAAGCGGAAAGAGTTGACTCTAGGAAAGAATTGACTTTAGGGAAGAGTTGACTCTAAGGAAGGTTGACTTAACGAAGAGGCTGATCTAAGGCGAGTTGACTCTAAGAGAATTGACTCTGGAGAGTTGACTCTAGAGAAGTTGACTCTAAGGAAAGAGTTGACTCTAAGGAAAGAATTGACTCTAAGGAAAGAGTTGACTCTAAGGAAAGAGTTGACTCTAAGGAAAGAGTTGACTCTAAGGAAAGAGTTGACTCTAAGGAAAGAGTTGACTCTAAGGAAAGAGTTGACTCTAAGGAAAGAGTTGACTCTAAGGAAAGAGTTGACTCTAAGGAAAGAATTGACTCTAAGGAAAGAGTTGACTCTAAGGAAAGAGTTGACTCTAAGGAAAGAGTTGACTCTAAGGAAAGAGTTGACTCTAAGGAAAGAGTTGACTCTAAGGAAAGAGTTGACTCTAAGGAAAGAGTTGACTCTAAGGAAAGAGTTGACTCTAAGGAAAGAATTGACTCTAAGGAAAGAGTTGACTCTAAAGAAAGAGTTGACTCTAAAGAAAGAGTTGATCTAAGGAAGAATTGACTTAGAAAGAGTTGATCTACAGAGTTTGACTATAATAGAGAGTTGACTCTCGGAGAGTTGAATCTAAAAGAGTGTGACTCTAACTACTGATCTTGGGTAGAGACAAAAATGGGACGATGTAACAAACATGTAACAAACATGTAACAAACATGTAACAAACATGTAACAAACATGTAACAAACATGTAACAAACATGTAACAAACATGTAACAAACATGTAACAAACATGTAACAAACATGTAACAAACATGTAACAAACATGTAACAAACATGTAACAAACATGTAACAAACATGTAACAAACATGTAACAGACTTTAAAATAACCGACTTCAAAAGAAGATTAAAAGAGAATAACAATTCCGACACTTTTATATATTATATATATATATATTATTATATTATATATATGATTTATATATTATATATAATATATATATATTATTTATATATTATATTATTTATATATGATATATATATATATTTCTATAATATATATAATATATATAGTCAGCCATCCGAGAGTTCAGGCATGTTAGAAAAGCTATAACATACAGGAAAATAAATTATTCATTTGATTTCAGGAGACATTTTTACCGCGGAAATTTAAAAAAAATAAAAAAATAGCTTTTTAAAATATTAAATTGTTAAATGTTGAAAATTCAAGTTTGAGAATCGAGATAATGTGTTTAGTTGATAAGTTATAACCAATGTTGAAATTTTTTTTTTTAAAACTAACGAATACACCCGGGTAAACAAGAACGTGGATGAGTCGGGTTTCTCGGCTACCGGGGACGACGGGGGGATTCGTTCGCGCCCTTGTCCTCTCCGTCGCTCGAACCGCCTAAGGATATAAAAAGAAAGATACAGTTTCTCCAAAGCGTAAAATAAATGGTATTTGGCATCCTTTTTGCTTTTCGAGAGTCTATGAGCAGGTTCAAGGTCCAATCAAAAGCGTACAAGCAGGTGTAGATTTCTACAAATATTTAGGTTTGTTATTAATAAATTATTGAATAAATAATTTTTTTTTAAAAGGGTTTCTCTCGATGAAATTACTTTGCTGAAATCAAAAATGTTTTTAATTATCCTGTAGTGTTAAGTTTTCTAAGTTACCATGCCTGACTCTTCGGGAATTGCTGGCCCATATAATTATATATTATTATATTATTATCTCTAATATTATATATATATATATATATTAAATATATATTTAATATATGATATATATATTATATATATATTATTATCATATCTATTTATATATATTTATATATATTATATATATATATGACATCAAGTGTGGTTTGCCATCGCATCTCTTTGAGTTTCCGTTCAAATACTTTACATAAATTTTTTGAAGAAATTTTGTCGGCAGAGAACTGTCGATAATATTTCTTTGGTCATCCGATCAGCCTTTCATGTGATTCGCGGGGTCCGGTCGGGGTTCGGGTTCGGGTTCCGGGTCTAATTACGACTAATTTGGCTTTTCAGATATCGATACAACTATTTATTAACATGGCGACTTCCAACTAATCCTGTTTCAGATTTCTGATTCAGATTCCCAAAATTTCCGCTTCTCCGGCTCGGCTCCTGGCTCCCGGCTCCGGTTGGCTCCGGGCTCGGCTGCACGGCTCGGCTCGCGCGCTCGACTCTGGCTCCTGGCTCCTAAACTATAAGAGTTTTTTTTTCCTTAAAGTGGAAATCTATCTAGAGAGCTTCTCTTTGCAGCTTGAGTTGATGTATATATATATTATAATTATATATATATATTATAATATATTCTCTTTATATATTTATAATATTATATTATATATTATATATAATATATAAATCAATTTTATTAACCTAGAAATTGTATAATATTTATAAAATTATATCTATTTCTATCAAATATATTAAAAACTAAAATAGTACCTAAAATATTAGATATTAAATATAAATTTTTATATATTTTTTTTTTTACATTTTAAATATTATATTATAATATATTTATATATATAATATATATATATATATATATTATATATATATTTCATTAGTATTATATAGTCTTATAATTATTTATATATATCTATATATATTATATATATTTATATTTTATATTTATATATATATTATATATATATATTATATTTATATGTATTTATTATATATATTTATATTATTTATATATATATTATATATTATCCTATATATTTATATTATATATATATATATATCTTTATTATAGGTATATATATAATATTTGTTTAAATAAATATATATATATCTGTATCAATATACATACATGATATTTATTATTTTTATTATAATATGATATTACTATATATTATATATCTATATATCACTTTATCTTAAGAATAGAGAACGTTGAGAGGGGCCCATCATGTTCTTGACCAACCTGTCCATCATTAAAACCCAAATCCTCCTCTCTTTCAGAGCTAGGAGCTTCATTTACCAACGTTCCGGCTGGGTTCAAGAGGCTGGGTTTGTGGAGTTTTAGCAAGCAAATGAAGAACTTCGTCCATCGTGAGACCAGCATCTTTCTTTCTTCTACCGTCAAAATTCCTTTCACTTTCCTCTCTTCGAAATGGTGTTTTCCCGGCCAATGATTTTCAATGGCCTAGTCTTGAGTATTAACTACAGGTAGTAGTTCTCAACTTTTCAGTGAGATAGCGTTCTCCATCAGAGTCGAACCTCATTCTCTTAGAGTTTCTTTTAGAAGTCGGTCTATTAGGTAATATTCTTAATGCTCGGTCTAGGGTTGAAACTATGGCAGGGTAATAGTCTTTCGCTAATTAGCGTAGATTTCGATTCCATGTCTATTGCGTCTTCTCAACTCATTCCGGATTAGCAAATCTTCTTCTCGCCGTGTTCGAGGACCTTCAAGAATTCTTGTCAACTCTTCAACTTTCTTGCCATTTGTTTCTGCCTCAATCTCATTTTCCTTTTTCTCTGTTCTTAACGACATCCATCCTGCCAACAATATATATATATATATATAATTCTTATTATATATTATATATATCTATAATAATATATATATATTATATATTATATAATCTATATATGTATATATATTATTATATTATATATATTTTATATATTAAATAATATATATATTAATATATTTATATATATATATATATATATATATATATATATATATATATTCTTATATTTTATTATATAATATTATTATATTAATATATAGTAAATTATATATATATATATTTACGTTTCACCCACATCAGGCAGAGCCTTTCAGGAGGGGTTGTTGCCACTCAGATTATTCTCACCTAACGAACTAGCAGATGGCAACACGACGCAGGCTTTAAACGTGATTAGAATTATTCAGCAGGAGAAACACAGAAGATGAAGAGATTCTCACGACAATGTTGGCATGGGGGGAAGTGAAGGGAAAGAGGAGACCAGCGACACGCCTGGAGTTAAAATATAACACCAAATCATGCGCCGGGAACAACAGCCCTGGTGCTACGAGGGCGTCCTAAAGCGTGGTGTTACGCGGAGTGATGTCCGCCTCGAGCACGCTGCGCTTGCGGTACTATTAGAACAGAGATAAAGCACCAACGATCGCGCGCAAAGATGGGGGTCCAGTGAACTGGAGTGCAGAGCAATTTATAGCTTTGGCCCTTTGACTCGACCCTAAGTCCGGGTGAAACAGAGCCGCCCAGAATATGCCGAGAGTACTCCATACAGTGGTGAGGCCTTGTATGCTGGAGCCTAGAAGAAGGAAAAAAAGTTCGCAGCCTAACAGAACTCCCCAGTTTCTTTGAGGCCGCCCTAGCACCCGTTGTGATGTGAGGTTTCCAGACATTTTTTTGTTTTGTTAAGTCAAGGAGTTTATTTGTTACAGGAGACGACGCGAGACCGGCGAAAGATAGGAAAGTTGGGTGTCTTAGGGGGAGATTTGCAGAAGTTTGGGTTTTTAAAAATTGAATTTCACAAGGTTGAGACGACCCCACTCGAAAATTCTACTCCTCAGAGAGGAATGATCTTAAGATAGAACAGAGGCATATCTAGAAGTAGAGAGCAGATGAATGATGTTGAAGAATGGGGTCACGTTCGGCTATGAGTGAATAGAGTTAGATGTGCAGGTGACAAGATCATTATGAAAAGTAGGAATTAAGTAGGAGATAAACGAACCTGAGGAACCCAGTATTGAAGAAAAGAAGAAGTGCCATCAACAACAGCGTTTGAGCGATTTGA
>JABUQX010135310.1:0-24609 GCA_015478945.1 Trachelipus rathkii
AAACACCAAAAAAAAAGTGTAGTAAATCTAATAGCGGAGATGCTTACGAAATTTTTCTCTAAAAAAAGTATATGTCTCATCTGGTATTACTTTTTATTCAGTATTCTTTTTACAACCTTTACTAGCTAATGTACTTTATTATTTTAAATCTTTAATTTAAATATATATATAATATTATAATATATTTAATAAATTTATTATCATATAATATTTATATATAATATATATATATTATAATAATATAATATAATATTTAAATATTATACTTGTGTGATCATAATTATGCGAAAAAACAGATACTGATATTGCATAATATACTAGATATATATTGCAATAAACATTTTCACTGAAACGCCTCGTTCCAAATACAGATATGAAACACTATTAAACTAAGTTAACTATTAACAATAAACAATTTGGAAAAGGTAATTTAACAAATTCATTCAGAAATTATTTTAATATATAGAAACATACATTTACTGCACAGAAGAAAATATACAAAGAAGAGGACGAATGCATTTGCCTAACGTTATGTACAATGTGCATTCTACTATGAGCATCCCGAGCTGGCAATACAGTCTCCTATTTGTAACGCATATGTATATGTGACTTACTTAAATATGGGTCGAGACCTTATTCTTTCGGCGTTCAATGCTGTTCTGTGTATAAATCCAGACCTGTTTCAGTACGCACAAATAGGAAATTCCAAGCATTTATGGGTTTGGAAGCGCGTGAGGCAAATGGTTCTGTACCTGGCCTCGACTATCATGCGAGGGATTATCATTGTTCAAGATTGAGTACGTAGCAACTAAACTGAAATGAACGCTGAGCCCGTCGTGGAATGAATCATTGGCGACTCTTAATTGTAAGTGGAATGGGTACGTCTTCCAGTAGGTGTAATGGCATTCACTGTCTAAAAATTGGCGATAACATCTCCAGTATGCTCGCTGGTAAACAAAAACGGACAATAAATGGCTAACAATTCCGACACATACATTCGATGAAAACTGGTGTTGATGGCGCTTTCACTATTACATGTGTTCATTCATCAAGACCATATGTGATCTTGTTGAAGTTTGATATTGGTCGTCTTGAAAATTTGATACGTTTGACGAAGAATTTGACGAAGAGTGAGATGTTATGCAATTTGCTTTCATGCATCGCTGACACAAAACTACTCTTGCAGGAAAATTCTGGTACCTCCACTCGTTGGATGTGATAAGGTACAGAAGTTGATTTTTTCAATACCCTGTAAACTGTCGAATGACTTACATGTAGTGTTGCAGAATCTTTCTGTGCTTTTGTAGGACTGTCTCGATAGTTCTTGGAGAACTGTTCTCGACATCTGGCAGCTGCATACTGTGGAAGTCGCCCGTTTCCATTAGTTAATTTTTTTAAATACTCCCTGTTTCTACAACGTTTGTGGATGACTGTGCAACATAATATATGCGAGATGACAACGATAGTGTGCATTTGTTCATAGAGTACCGGCTGCTAATAATTTAACCGGTTCGTTACGGACAGTAAAACAAAATGCATATGGCCATGTCACTATGGTTGTAATTCATCATTTGAATTAAAATACGAGCCAAAACATCTTGAACACTAGAACTTTGACAGGAAACATCGGACTAGTTTAGTTAAAATGAAGCGGGATACGGAACTTGTAAATAACATGTAGGTAACCTTTTTTGCATATCTTTTGCTTATTTATTTAAAGAGTCTGAGTATGTTCACGGGACGCAATGAATTTATCAAATGCACATAATTCTATCACCTTTATACTTGGAAACGAGGCGTTTTCTTTGAAATTTATTGACACATATTATCTTATAATTTATGCAAGGAATATCATACTTTTTCGCAATATTAATGATACATCCTGTATATATATTAGACATATATATAAATATTTATTAGTATATATTGATATAATATTAATATTATATAGTATATATAAAATAGTATAAATTATATTTATATTATATTATATATTATTTATATATATTTATATATATATATATAATAAGGGGGGCTTAATATTTTGTAGTGTAGTTGTTAGGTATAATTTATATATATATGATTGTTGCTATGTATTATATTATTATATATATATATATATTATTTATATATATATATAATATATATTATATAGAATATAATAAGCATAAATAAATTTAAAAAAATTACACTATATTACAAAATAGTTGGAGTATAGGTAAGAAGAAATAAATACACTGGAATTGTCTTAACGTTTAATTAGATAAATTTTGACAAAGAGTCTAGCTAGTGATAGTTAAACGGCATTTTGTTGTCGATATCTAATGAGGCAAAGAAAGTCAAATATTAGAGAACATTTTTATGAGAAATTCAAAAGTACGTAAGAATTTTTTAGATAGTCGTGAATATATGTTTTTCGGAAGAATTTTGGATGAATATATAGGTGTTAAAGTCTGGAAATTGAAGATAAAATAATTCTAAAGTGCAAGCGTGCCCTCGTGCTAATTAGAACGTATAACAGCGAGAGCAAGTTAAAGCAAGGTGTTTTCTAGGGTTTCGTTGAAGGTAAAGATATGGGGGAACACACTGATCCATCAGGAGAATTAGCTCGTGCGCTGTCTCACTCCTAGGAACCCTTGGTTCCACGGGAACTGAGTCATTCTCATTTTAAATTTTTATCCAAGATAATTACGACGGGAATCTCGGACTGTGCCGGTCGTATTATGGCAGGCATTAAAGGATCAACATTGTTACTGCATAGCTGATGTACCTCAGAAGATTGAAGATTAGGATACAAGAAACATTATATTGACTGTAATTGAATCGGTTGGACTGGTCTTCTCGAGAAGGAGAGAATTTAAACTAAGAATAATGGAAGAAAGATTTAGAGGTAGTAAATAGTCTAGAATGGCTGGATGTCATCGCTCAAAGATGAGCCAGTAATTAGTTGTGTTTGCAGAGGGGCCGACTAGAACTCCTCGATCATTACTAATGTAAAAGTTTTAGAATCTGTTTACCAACGTATCGTGTTGAGTTTAGAACAAGCAATTGGCCTAGGAAACTCTAAGATGACAAGATGAATGATTTCCGAGAATTTGTTGAAGAGTTAGAGAAAGTGTTCTTAGATTTGGAGTTCCTAAGTAGCTTCGTAAGAATTAAATAGTCATGTTGAGTTAAGATAGGATATACATGGTATGAGATGAATATAATGTTAAATTTAGTTTGTATGATTGTCAGGATGGAATTTTTTGAAAATATCAAATCAAAGACACGTGAACCAAACAACATTGCAGATCATTTGCACATACTATACGCTTTCGGTTTGAAATTGAGAAGAGATGAGTCAGTCAATCAAGATAGATATTGAAGATCAGTATAAGCTCAAAAAAATCTAAGTTCGTTTCAAGAATAAGAATTGATGTATAAAGATTCCAGTTACTTCACAAAATAATTAAACTTTAAAACCGAGATAGGTCTCACAATCATGAATAAAGAGACCGACAATTCCAAAACAAACGGCTTTGTGACGGCTACCTATAACTCAATGTCACCTGAGGCTGTCATTTGGTTTAATGGATGATATAGGTGATAAGGGGTTTATTTTTTTGAAAGTAAGCCCCTAATGCTTTCAGAGTCTTATTTCATCTTAGCTTCTTTTTCCAATCTTTTATTTTCTTTAAAAGTAACTGCTTTTGTCTTTAATTGTATTTCATTGTGTGTATAAGACGTACACACAATATAAGCAATAGGTAAATACGCAAAAAGGAAGAAAACTATTGGCACTGGTAGTACTATGGATAATGTACTTAGACACCATTATATATTACCCCAGTGGTTGTAATCCTTCTGCTCTCGATGAGCGCTCCTTTTCCTTCATATAAATATATTATATTTTTATATGAATTGGTGTGTCTGCGTTTTATTTCATATATGAGTAGTTATATTTTTGGCTTAATATTATATCGTATTTTTTTATTAGGTTATGTAACATATTCCGTATCGAGTAAATATATTAATAATTTGTTTTAAATCTCGTCTATCCACCTACCACGTTTTTTTTTTCTATTATATATACTAGTGCGCTTATTGTATTTTATTGTATTTTTATATTCTTATATTATATGTGTATATTTCATTATTATACTGATAATATGTTATATAGGAGTTTCGGTTGTTATGTTTATATATATTTATATTAGTGATGGTTTAGTGTTTATTGAGATATTTTTTTTAGTATCCTATATGTTTTAGATAAATCTGCGTGCTGGTGCGGTGCTGTGCGGAAATAATCTTGTGTGTGCATGTGCGTGTGCTCTTGTGTGTTCGCTCTCGATCTTGACAGTGTGTGGCCATTTGACATTAAGATTTAGGTGCGGTTTGGGAGTGTTGGATTGCGTCCGGTTCTGTCGCGACCTCTGGTCGTTGGTGAGGGTCTGGTCGCAATAAGATCCGGTGCTCGGCCATACATAACCTGAACTAGAGGGGCTTTTGAAATTAGTAGATAAACCTAGAAGTTATAAAATGTCTGTGAACGTTTTTAAAGCTGATACTTGAGGCCTGTAAACTTTTTCGCTAAACGAGATATCTTCACTTTTATCTGGTGCTGTATTCTTCATTATATTCTTTTTTTAGAGATTATTATTCTGTTATTTTTTATAAAAAGGGTAAGCCTTCACGCGTTTCGTCCATAGTATTATATTAGATAGTATATATAAGTTATATAAGGGTTTATATATTTGTTATAATAATTGTATGTAGTGTATATATTATAAATATATATATTAGTTATTAGGTTTATTAGTATATGTTATTATCCTATTCATGTAGTATCATCGTTAGTGGTTGTGTGTTGTTGTGTTTTTTCTGATAGAAGAGGGTAGGGATACACACTTAAGTTGAACTGTTTTTATAATTTAAACAGACAAGTGACATGAAAAAGTCTATAACGTTGATTTTTAGGGGATTATTATTGGATATCTTGAAAGATAGTCACAGCCCATTAATAAATATAACGGGTTAAGTAGAGGAAATCAAGGGAATGGAAGGAGAAGATTATTTAAATAACGTATCTTGAAGAACAATATCAGAATGACATTCATTTGTTTTTAAAAATTCATCTGGAATTGACAGCTCTTCAAAAGAGAATTAGATCTTTCGCCTCTATGAAAGATCTATCATGTCTGCTGAACCTAAAGATTTCTGTCTACAAGCGTAGTCTATCAAAGATAGTTTATTGATTCATTAGACGGATGTAATAAAAGTAAGTTTGAATGCTTAAGTTTTATCAGCAGGCCTGTTTTAACTGTAGGTTTATGAATAAGCTTATTACTTAAGTTGTAGAGCAAAAGTTCTAAATTACCTTTTTAGCTGAATTATAGAGCTCGGATAGTAGGTTTCAGTAGGCACAAAGCCTATTAATTACTTCTCACAATATATTCTTCATACGAATGACATTTTATATACAGGTCAATTTGTTTTGAAACATTAGTATTGGCTTTCTTTGAATTGGTTGTTTCAAATTATAATTTTACAAAAATGTTTTTTTATTTCATCATTTATAGTTAAAGTAAATTTCATAACTGCACTTTACAATTATTCTTGTTCTTTTATTCTTTAATAATCATTTTATCCTTACTTTCTCTTTGCAGGTGAGAACTATTTACATAGTTAACTTGTAGAATTATTCAAATCGTGTAAGTACAAATCATTATATAAGTTGTGCAGCTTGGTTGATGTCACACCTAGTTGATGTTACGGAAGTTGAAAATTTGTTTATGTAAATAAAGGGCTAAAAAATAAACTTACAATCTATTTAAATAGCTCTAATATCCAATTATTTAAAGTATATATTTTTAATACTACGTATATCGATAATAATTTAATAATATTTTGTCATTACTATTTATCAGATTTATTCATTAATACACCTACTCTTTAACTTGACTTAGAATGAGGGTTTTCCTTTTTTTAGACAACTTTAAAGGAGTCTGAAACTACCTCATAGAATTGAATATGAATAATACAATTTCTGGAAGTAAAGGCAACTAATAATATAAAATTTAATTGATTTAATGTTTATCCACAAACCATGAAAATTTTTTAATGCTGATTGGTGAAGGTCGCATTTACGGTACGTAAGATATTCTTTATTTTTAACCTACACATACTCTTTCCAAAATATTAGGTAGTAATTTCTGAAGACTATATATTAATATTTCAGTAAAACTAATTACTTGTTATCATCAAATGGAAAATAATTCAATACAATTTATAAAATATTCTACTATATTTATTTTCGCGTCTATCTGAAAAACCATGTAAACATATATTAATAGACTGAAATATTTGATAGCTTGAATATATAATTATTAATATTATATACTATACTATACTTATATATTATTTATTATATATATAATTATATATATATTTTATATTTATTTATGATTATATGATTATAATATATTCTATATATTATATATATATTACTATATGGAGCAGAGACTTTTGACCTATTCGATTTTATTATCGATATTTAAATACAACACCGACGAACCCATTTGGACATAAAGCTGAGATTTTAACATTTTTATATTAAATTTCAGCATTATTGGAATGTTTCAGAAAATAATCTTTATATAATAGAAGCCTTTTTTTAAAAATCTCTAACGTCGATTTTGTGTTTTTATATTGTGAAGATAAATTTCAAAATTTATGTCAACTGTTAAAAATGTTTTTTTGACGTTTAGGAAAGATTATTGCAACATTTTCTAGAATAGTCGATCAAAAGTTTGTGAAAAGTGGAAGAAACTGTGAAATTATATTAAAGAATACTGGCCAATTAATATCTCAATACTAACCGTATAGTAAACTTACTATATACCTTGCTATTTCCAAGTATTTTAATGTCTTCAAAGAAAATTTCTAAAGTATTGAAAGATTGAACATTCCCTGTTATAAATATTCATTAAACTTAATATTATATTTTTACTTAAAAATAAATGTATTATCATATATATAACTATATTATTATTTTTATTATTAGATAATATTAATATATAATAGTTTATATAATAATATAATATAGTTAGTATTTATATATTATAGTAGTATATCATTTATATGTATATATATATAGATTTGATTATTATAGTGACTATTTGCGCCAGCCTCTACAAGAGCATCAATCATGATCTCAAAACTTACGATAGCTACATGGAAAAGGATACATTGCTGGAATCCTTCAATCGAAGTAGAAAATGTAAAAAATTAAATAACATAAAAATTTGCATGGTCTAAGTCTCGAGCCGGGACATAGTTTATATTATATATATTATTTGTAATGATTATTACATCGGATATGAGGGCTCGAAGCCGAGGTAAACCAGTGGGGATGTTGTTCATACCCCGTGGAGGCGGAGGAACCCCTGCGACATCCAAATATTCCAAAGGCGGGGTATATATAGTATATATACGTGTATTCTGTATATTTTTATATATGTAATATATACTTATATATTTATTTAGTATAGTATTAATGACGTAAATATATACTATTTTTTAGAAAGCTATTATCACTGCTTAGGTTTATAAGCTATAAGTATATATATATATTATATATATATATCTTTTATAACTTAAAACTAACAAACACACTAGAGAGACCGCTGAAGTAATATTCCTGAGTTCTCGGCCTCTAGGCTGAAGACTGGGGACGTCGTTCCTCTGTCGTCCAGCGGCTCGAGCCCTAATGAAATAATTCCTTTTAGGCTCAGCCGATGGGGGATAGAGGGACAATCCCCGTCTTCCCACATAATTCGAGAACACGATACTGATATCTATGCGTCTAAGCTCTATGGAGTTTCGTTAGGTTCTTGATATCAAGAATATCGTACTATATCAGACAGTTATATATCGGCTCTAATATATATACTATTGCTTTGGTATAAGGTATATATCTATAGTGTATAGTAGTTATATTACATATATATTATGGGTATTATTATTAGTATATATTATATATATAGTTAGTCTACTATATCGATAGGTATTGAGCAATAACTGTTTCATGTAAAGTAACTTAAATAATATAAAAAGTAGTCTACGTGTTGCTTATCGCAGGGCGATTCGACAGAATGCGCTCACGTTGGTAAAATTTCCTACTGTCTACTAACTTGATAATTTTGCTATTATATATTGTACTATACTTTATATGGTATTTTATTTATATATTATTATACTTTAATAGTATATATTATATAATATTATATATATATATATATTATATTATATTATTTATATATATTATTATATTTATATAAAACACCCCTAAAGCATTTCACGATCTGCGGGATTCGAACCTGGACCGGAGCATATTCGTGAAGTGCTACACCAGACTACAATGTAACTAAGGAAACCCGCCACTTTTCTTCTGAAAGCAATCTAAGGCTCAGATGATGAGGCGTTGCTAATTATGACACTAACCTCCGACAGCTCCCGTTCACACTCGGCTGGCCAAACAGGGTAACGCGTAAGGTGAAAATACTGAGGAACCGGGTGCCTACGATGTACATGAAATATAAATTGTAAATTATTGATAAATATAATTTTGTTATTATTAAATACACCCCTAAATGGCGGTTTCTTTAGTTCATACTGATATGTGTCATACACTGCACGTTATTGCTAGGGTCCAGTGTTCGATCCAAGGGTGAAAGCTTAGGGTTTGTATCATACATTAAATTATAATTGCATTTATTTTCTGTATATATATATTTATATATGAGTTATAGTAAATATCACTCGTATTTATATATATATTATTATTTAATATATTAATTTATATATTTTTATTTTTATTATCTATTATATTATTTATAATTATATTTATATTTTTTATTATATTTATTTAATATTATATATTAGATTCTCTTGAATCAACTTTCATACAATTATTTGAAAGCATAAACGACTAAATAACAAACCAAATTTAATTTTTTATACCTTAATATCTATTCCACCTAATGCCAGGATACAAACAGAAAAAAGTTTTTGCATATAACAATTATTCAAACTTCTCCTTGCTTATGACAGTACGCCAAGCTAACTTTGTCATTAACCTAATGTTATCGATAGTTAAAAAAAATTAAATTAAATAAATATATACGTATTAAAAAAAAAATCTATAAGTAATATTTATGCAAAGGTAGCACAATTTTCAAATTAGATATTATTATTTATTTTATAAGATTTATTTTAAATAACAATTTAGGTTAAAATAACTAACTCTTATAAAATTCTTTTTTTCTATTTTTTAAAAATATTTTATAGTATCTTTTACCGAAGCAAAAGTCACTATTACTGTGTTCGACAAACTTATAGTTTATAATAGGTAACAAGATGCCGATTAGAATAACATTATCGAAAAAATAATCGAATATCGGAAGGGAACGCCTCAAACAGACTAAGGATCATAATATATACTACTATGTTATTATATATATATTATATAAAATTATATTATATATATTATTATATTAATATACATATATATTATATTATATATTATATATTATTTTATTATAGTATTATATTGAAATAATTTATATATATATAATATCTGATAGCTTTAATATCTTCAGCCGTCCGTGATAATGAGTTAATTGCACGATCCCCTCGAGCTAGCTCCTTCAAGACAATTCGGCCAATCGACCTAATCGCTACTACCCCTGCTATCTACGTTTTGCTGCCGAAGTTTCAGTAAACGATCATTAATATGTCGATCAGTACCAAGCTAGATTTAGGTTGAGAGAATTTTACTACTCTCTCACTTTCCAACATATCTCGCTGCTTCCCTTTTCCTTAATTCTGTTATCGTGCATCTGGCTACTTTATATCTTTGTCTAGTAAGCGTGCGTATAGGCTATTAGGTTTATATAGGTATTAGTATTAGTAGAGGTATACATATATATATTAGGGTATGTATCATACTTTTTTATGAAGCTGATGTATTCAGTAGATATAATTATTGGTTATACGTGATAGTTATTGTATATATATATTATATTATGATTGGAGACATTTATTAAAGTATAACTGAAGACATTTGGGTGGTCGTGTGTTAGGGTGTTTTGCGCGGTTTTTTGATTGACTAAAATATTATATTATATATAGATATTATTTGATGAAAGGTGTAATGGATTTAATGATAAAATTCAAAGAAAGAATTCGGTAATCCGGCATATTTCCTGACTCTTTGTTGATCAATCTTGAAAATAATTTTATTTCGATTCTTTATGAAATTTCCAAAGCTATATTTCTCGAAGTCTTCAGTATTTATTTTATATTTTCAGTTTCTTTCCTTATATTCTCATTAATAAAGAAAACTCTGGATTAGTATTTGCGGCCTAGCATGTATGTCGGATGCCTAAGAATTATGTTTGATTATTTTTCTCAGACAAGTTCATTATGTTAGGCATGACATTTGCAATGTTTTCGTAGTTCATTGTTGTGGTATTAATTTGTTTGATAATTAATATCCTTCTGGTGATTGTAAAAATAGCAATGTGAATATTATTTTATTCCTGTAGGTCTTGTAATAAAGGGCAATTATATAATAGAACGCTTATCCTCATTTTCATTCTTTTCATGTATCTCTCTACACCTGCTTTAATGTAATAAGATTTGTCTACAAATATGTATGGCAATTTCCAAGTAAATCTGTCTAATAAAATTCTCATGATTATATGTAAAAGTAAACGCACTTAATATGCTGTCAGGAGTTACTATCATAAGCAAGATTCGAATTATTCCTTTTTGCCTTTACACTTCTCTTACAACGCAGTTCTATCAATTGATCCATAGTTGAACAAACGTGAAAAAACATATATTCCATATGCAACAAATTGTAAGTCATTCTTAATCACTATTTCGTCATTCTCAATAGCCCATATTCCTAAGTATAAGAATATCAATACTAGATTTAATTATATCCATAGCACAGATATTATGTAACACCAAGATGTAACTATCTCGATGTATCAATATTTCCTTTCAAAAAATTTTAAATCACAAGCTACGTTTCTCATTTCTTATATTGCATTCTCATCATCAAAGGGAGACGCTTGTCAGGAAAGGTCCTTTGGTGGTGAGGTATAAGATTGGCTAAGCAAGAAAGTTCCTCTCGACACCGACTCTCGTACGCCGCGGACTGGGCAAGTGAGTTATACGATAACAGTCAGAGCATGCGATTCTCTCGAAGCTACAGGAAGTCTCAATCAAAAGAGGTTATTTCAGTTACTTATATTTTAATAAATCTACAAGAGAAAATCTTTTTATAACTTCTAATAGTAGTAACTAAGCGTTTCTTTAATAGAGATAATTATTACAATTTATACTTCTAACAATTGAACTTTTAGATCATTCATTTTACTAAGAGATAACTCCTAATTAGAAGTTATTTACTGGGGCAGATATTAGCAGCACATGTAAAATGCTTGTGTATTAAAGAAGTAACAACCATATTTTAAGATTCATAAAACTTCTATGAAGTAACTACTGGCATTCGAGTGAAGGATCTCAGCTATCTATCTATCTATCTATCTATCTATCTATCTATCTATCTATCTATCTATCTCTCTCTCCTCTCTCGTAATATATATATATATATATATCCTTTTACTAAATATATCTAAATCTATATAGTTATCTACTTTTAAATATATATATATATATATATATATATATATATATATATATATATATAAATACTCACACAATTTTTATATTTTTCAAAAAATTTAAAATTTTCAACAAAAGCGTAGCTAATTGCTTCTCTATTGATAAAAAAAACATTTATTTGGGTGCTATATGATGGTGTTGTATATGATATATTGTTTAATAAGCAGTTTGGCCACCTTTTGCATGAATAAGTGCTTTAACACGTCTTGGCATGCCAGTGATCAAAGTTCTGCACATTTCTTGAATTCGCGGAGATCGAAACCAAACTTCAATAAGACGTTCTATAAGTTGTTGTTTGGTCGTAATGGGCTGTTTATGTATTTCATCCTTGAGTATGCACCATAAACTCTCTATAGGATTCATGTCTGGAGAATTTCCAGCCCATGGGAGCACCTGAACGCCATTTTCTGTGCACCATTTCTTCACCGATTTTGCAGTATGGCATGGAGCAGAGTCTTGTTGAAATATCCAAGGACTTTCACCATACCATTCCCTTATTTGAGGTAACAAACGACCTTTAAGTACCTCTATGTACTTAAATTGGTCCATGGTTCCATCAACAATGTGTAAACGGCTTGTTCCATGCACAGAAATAGCTCCCCACACCATGATTTTTGTTGGAAATTTTATTGTTTTCTTCAGACATTGAGCTAAAAATTCTTCACCAGCTCGTCTTCGAACAGTCTGAACACGGTCATCAAGTACTGCGATGGTTGATTCGTCAGAGAAGACTACCTACATGAAAAAAGAAAATATACAGTTCATACAGTCAAGAGAACTAACTACCTACATGAATATAAATAATATACAGTACAGTTAAAAAAAATACTGTCACAGATACTGTAACAGAAAATATTCCTATATCCACTAATAAATTATTTTTATGCACCACAACTTCTAATAATAATTAATGATCTTTTGTCCAATACAAGTTAACTATAGATGTGTCATTCTTACCTTTTCCCATTGCTCGGAAGTCCACTCAACATGGTTCTTAGCCCAGGCATAACGTGTCTTCATCATCATCTCTGTAAGTCGAGGCTTCTTTCTCGGGCGATACGCTTTCAATCCAACTTCCAAAAGCCTCTTGTTCACTGTTCTTCGGGCAAGAATAACACCCTCCGCAGCCAGTTGAAAAGAAATCTGTTTGCAAGTTAATCTTCTGTTAAGAAGAGCCTCTTTTATTATCTTTCTATCCATTCTAGGAGTTGTTTTACGTTTCCGACCACATTTTCCAACCCTACTCGAGTTCAAATTTTGACTGTTTTCCATTTTCTTTTTAATATTGCTAACTGATTGAGTTGATACATTCAATTTTTTGGCTATTTCTTTCTGTTTTAGCGTACCTACACTTAATAGAACATTTATTTGTCCAACTTTGCGTGGACTCAAGTCCTTAAATTTACCCATTTTCTAAAGTTTCTAAATAGCATAGATTTGTTAAAAAATATAAAGACAAAGTCTATTTTTATAAATCACATCTGGGAACAATACATATTACTGCAAAAATAAAAATTAAAAGTCTATAAGAGGCAGAAAATTCAACTTCACAAAGCCAAACTAATACACAGAATGATTTCGTCAAAATCTCGTGCGCGGACTAATACACGTGGGTCCAAGTTATTTCTACAGTGTTGCCAGATTTACTCGAATATTAGACTAAAAGTCTCTAAAAATTAATGTTTAATAGTTGTTCGGTGCTATTGTATAAAAATAAAATGATTGCAATAATTTAAATACATTTTGTTGACCATTTTGTTGAAAATTTGAAATACTTTGAAAAATCCATAATAATTGTGCCAGTACGGGTATATATATATATATATATATATATATATATATATATATATATATATATATATATATATATATATATATATATATATATATACATACACCTTAACATTGTTATCTAATAAATATTTAATAATAAAATATCACTTCCTACGCGTAAATCATTATTTACAAAACGGTAACGGTATTATGTTTTTATATTACCTTGTAAAAGGAGAAATATTAAAAGTAAACTTAATTTTAATACGAAACTAGGGGTACTAAAAATTTTACAACTTTACCCTACTTGATGCATGCAAACATATTAATGTCCAAAATGGCTCTAATACTACTATAACCTATATATATATATATATTATTATATTATTATATATATATATATATATATATAATATATAATAATATATAATTATATATATATATATATATATTATATATATATATTATATATTATATATATTATATATATTATATATACTTATATAACGATTCGCCGGAAACGGGTATATATATTTATAAGTAAGCCAGTATATATATATATATATTATATATATATATATATATAATATTATATTATTAATATATATATATATAATAATATATATCTATATATATTATATATATATATATATATTATATGAAACACAACCCATCCTTCATTCTATTATATAATTTTATATATACCGGTATATCTATTATTATATTAAAACCATAATATTTCACTCACATATATACTATTATATATGATATACCTATAATATAATTTTTATTATTTACTTTATATTACATAATATAAACATATCATATTATATAATAATATATATTATATTAACTAGACGTATACTTATATATTACACTATTCAGTTCTCATAGTACATAAATAACTTTTGGATTATTTAACCTAATTCAGTATAAGCCTATAACCTATAACTCTCTAAAAATATACATTTATGTATATATGATATATAATAATCATTCACATTATATATATTATAACTAATATTATTATTATTTTAATCTAATTAATAAAAAGCCCCAAAGTCACGTAAACCCAAATGACGCCCTAATAAATGGAATAAAGGCATAACAAAGTGATAATGAGACAGCTGATAAGGAAATAATAAAATGGGATCTCCTCCCTCCCTCTAACATCACCCCTACTATTATTACAGCATCGCTAGAACATTTGCTCCGGGGTGATTGGGGGAAAGAGACGGGGGGGCGAGTGAGGGGTGAAAGCGACTAACATATTAAATGAGCCGACCCAAAATAAATATTGGTTAAAGTTGAGAGCATGTTTCATACAACGATTTTCATTTTGGTTTTATTATTATCTATATTCAATATTATTATTATTAATAATATATTAATTATTATTCGACTTTATATTATTATTATTTATTAAATTTTATTATATTTTGTATTTTATTATTAAATTTTATTTATTATTATTTATTTTAATTTTATATTTTTTATTATTCCTTGTCATTATTCTTATTATTGTCTTGCATTTTGTATTATATTTTTATTGAATAGAAATTCTTCTTTTTTTTTCTTTTGATTTATAGAATTTCGGTATTTTATTATTATTTTATTTTAATTATTCAATTATTATATGGTTTATTTTATAATGTAAAGAATTTGATCCACACACCCTCTATCTGTGGATTGTTTGTTTTCACTATTTTATAGCGATTGCCTCAATATCACATTCTTGATCAATATTAATTGCTTAAGTTAATATTAATTCTTATTAAAATTCCTATTATATTTATATATAATATTATATATATATATATATATTATATTTACTCATTATATATATATCTTAATAAACAAGTGCTAATTTATTATACTTTTTAATATTATAATGAGTTTTCATTTATATAATTACTATATATATATATTTATACTTTATTAATTATATAATATATATTATATATCTATACATGATCACTCCTCGCGCTGTACAATGCGGTCTTTGTAGATATGCTACCAGATATGTACGCCTCTTGATAGAAGTACCTTATAACTAACTAGCGCATATACGCTACCTACAGAAACACAACACCTATGCATGCAAGATTTAACGCTTGGTGGTCCCCTATCCCATCTCCCCCAGCTACTATCGCATACACTCGCTCGAGAAATTGTCACATTTATATGATATACTCTTCCCTTTTCACTTCATTTACTTTCTTCCCCATACAAGGGTACTCTATTTCGATTACTACGCTATCTTTTCCAACCTGTTCTTCTTCACACGTCTTCTCTCAATTCCCTCTTCTGCGATATTCTATACTTATCCTCCTCTTCTCCTCCATCTAAACTCGCTCTCTCTTCTTTCCTCATCTCATTTCTATACACTTCTCCGTCCTATACATCTCTCTCTTCCCTAAACTCCATCCTCCAACTCGTCACTATTACCGGCCTTTGAAAGTTGTTACTCTTTTTTTCTAAATACTAAGCTTTGGGCCATCCGGGTGCCTCTTTCCGGCATGGGTCTCGCAGTCTCACCGCTCTCCTTCATGACATTATATCCCGTGGAGGAGGATTACACACGCGAGAAAAGTTCAAAATCGGTCTTTAGTGCGTCCTAATGTCTACTCACTACTGAGCCTCAGTCAAGAATAATTTTATCCTTTTCCATGTATGGTGTGTCTTCTACCTCGTAGAAACAATATTCATTCTTGTTGCAGACCTTGCTCTTACGTAGGGTACACTCTCGGTCAACCGCATCTGCTCGCATCAGAGATCGCCAAATGGCTCATGCCTATCTTCTTTCGGAGTTGTTCCATATTATCCTCTCTTACTAATGGAATACCTCATCCCCAAAATACCTTTCCTTCTTTCGCTACCGGAGGTTAAAGAATTCAAGGAGAAGGATGCAAACATCAAAAGCTTGCCACGCTCAGTGCGTAAACAGCTGTTGCATTTTTTGGAGTGAACGAGATACGTTTGAGAAATTCTGCACATTTGGAGAGACTGTATTAACAAACGAAATGGAACTTGTTTTTCAAATGGAGAAAACGTTCTGCAGTGTCTTAGTAATTTTAGCGGTCTACGAAAAGTGTGATCACGAGAGTTGGATGAGATCCTAGAGTGAAGACAGACAGCGAGGAGCAGATCTTCCGAGGCAGGAGGTTGGAGGGGTGAGGTGGGAGAGGCCCTTTTGCCATCTTCCCTGATTGAGAACAACGCTTTTGCGGATTGACAGAAATGGAGAGCGAGGCTGGACTGAATCACCAGACTAACCATTCACGACCTAGATAGTCTATACCTGCGAATCTCATATCCGTAAAGAGATCAGATTCTCCTACTTTAATTCTCATTCTTAATTACTTATAATCGCGCTTTAACCTATTTCCAGAAGAGACTTATCCTATTCCACTTTGTTTTGTCCTCATTTATTGCTATAGTATTAGCATGATCACGTTCATTATATTTTACTCTCATTATGTATTTTATCCTACGTAATGCACCTTTTAAGTATTATCCTTTTATTTCTTCCTCTCTCCTTATATATAATTCCATTTTAGCATCTTTCCTTTTTGAAATACATTCATTTCATTTTGCTTTATTAGTATCAATTATCAATTTTTAACCAAACCACAAGTTTTAACAAAACACCATCCACTCTTTTCAATTCTTCCACCATTCCGCTTTTCGTTAACTAATTTATACTACTTCCTATTAGCACATCCAAACACTCCTTAGCCATACTTATCTAACAATTGCTTATCCTTTATACTTATATTATTATTTGCCTCCTCCCCCTATATTTCTATAATATTATATAATAATAATAATTATTAAGATAATATAAAGTAATTAATACATTAATTGAATATTAATACTAAAGTATTATCATAATAATACATATTCCTTGCTGTATCGGGGAAGCCTTTGAGGGTATAGACTATAATTTTTCACATACTTTCGGGTTAAGTCCATCCACTCTATTATCCTATGGAGGGGCTAAGTATTTTAATGGTCTTTTATGATACTTTTTTTCTTTCATTTCCTAATAAACCATTCCGGGTGTACATTATTTTTTTTAATTCTTAAAATTTAAAAATTTAATGCTTACTTTAGGGAGATAAAAAATACCTTGTTTTTGGGCAGGAAGTGGGATGCCGGCATTTTTTTTTGGGGGGGGAGGGGTTTCTTATATATGATATTTCCTTCCCTCTAATTTATATATTTGCACTACTTTCATTTTACATACATTTTTAATTTTTCATATACAAATGATTTTTCTTTTTCTAAATTTTTAATTAAATGGTTATTTTTTTTTCATGATATAATGAATTATTTTCCACAATGAGTACTTAGAATTAGGAAGTATCCTTTCCCTTCACTCTTACAAAAATAAACAAAATTTTTTTAAAAATTGTTATATTTACTTTAAGCATGAGTACTTGTCTTTTTTCGCCTCTCATATAATTATTCACCCTTCTTATATATCATACTGCTAGGCTAGGTACTTTTTCTAAGGATGGGAGTGAACATACTAATATATAATATACAAAACTCCTCAAGCTGACAAATATAAATCTCTCATTATGAAGATGAAGCCGCAGATCGTGGAGGTGTTTTAAGTTAGAGTAAGATTAATATATCAAGTTGGATAATAATAAGTAAGGTATATTTACAGAACAGAGTGGCTGGTAAAGAAGTAGGAAGGGAATAACTACATAGGTTTCATACTCATTATATAATATATACTATATAATATATTATTAATTAATTATTAATATTTATTATTATTATTATTATGCACCCTCCTTATGTGCGACGTCTGACTCCGCCCAATTTTGTCTCTACACTTAATGCCTTGAGTTAGGGGTTCCAAGTTGAGCCGTCTCGCCTATCTACTTTTCATTTCCATCCTCTTATTATTCGATTCCTCTCACGTTATTCATCTATTATTTCTCATCATTTATTATTATTATTATTTATGTCTATTATCTTTGTGTCATCTAATCTCATTATATCATCTATCTATCTGAGTGTGCATTTATCCGTGTTATTGATTTCGATTTATGTTCATTATTAATTATTTTATTACGTTATTCATTCTTATTTATACCATTAACTATCAGTCATTAATTTTTCTATTATTCAATGTTACATTTCTGATTTGCTACACCGACTTTGGGGTTCAAGATGCGCTTCGCCAGCATGGAGCATACACGGGTGTAACCGACTAAAGTAGTAGAAGAACATGACGCAAGTCGAAAAGAATGCCCCCCCTACATCTTCCCTTCCCCTTTATACCCCAAATCAGAAAAATTCATGCTGAGATTTCATGAGACCTCGACGGACCCCCACTGTGGTATCTCGTCAGTGTGGGGTTCATCCCCTGGGCAAAGCCCACAACCATACCCCCTCACAATACCCAGCCATTCACTCCTGTTATGCACCTTTCTTCTCGCCAACGTCAAACTCACATTGCTCTCCTTCAGGCATTCCATTACTGTGTAGAAGGGGTAGGAAACAAGCATCTACTCCTTCTATCTTGGTTAAATTGCCTTTAAATAATAACTATAAATATTACAAAGAGGTTTGATCATATGTTCCTTTTTTATATTATTTCGATAATTAATTATTTTATCTTATATTTTATATTATCTGACTCCATTTACAAATAATTCAATATAGAAGGCAAATTATTTAGTATTATAACAAATACATTTAATTAGCAGTAAATTACAGTAATTACTCAGCTTAAAAAAATTACAAATGGGTATTAAAGATATTATTTACATAGATAACAGGAAAAACAATATAATGTTTTACAATCAGATATAGATTTTTATAACTAGTAAATATTTAATTTTGCCTTATGGATGCAAATTTAATATACAGTTACAATGGAATATAATTTATATATATTGTAAAGCTATATCTTCTCATGATATCCTGTTACGCTTGAAAATTCCAGAATGGTCACGACAGTATGTGATCCAATATAAACGGGTGATGGCAATACAAGTCTTGACAAAACCAGTGAAGAAACACAAGACCATCAATGATAAGTATCTTACAACTTCATAAGAGGATTTAAAGGAAGATACGAGAGAAGACTAGACAGGAGGAGACCAGATTATGGGTGTTCCTCTGTTCTTATTAGTATGACTAAAACATAGAGCCAATCTCTTCAGCTTAGCAATAAACTTGTAGTAATAGTTACATTAAAAAGTTCTAATTACGATTAAGGATACTCTCTGAAAGTAGAAAGGAAAAGAACATTAGTAATATGAGTAAATATAATTTGTAAGTTAGGGAATGACTACAAGTACTACGGTAAAAGTTTTAGGAAAGACTAAAATAAATCTACAAGAAATAAAGTAGTAGGACTTTTATTACAGTCAAAACAATTTGTCACTTTCTTGAAACAAAGTGGATTGGTGATTAAATTAAAACGTACCATTCATCAAGAAGTAGAAACAAGGTGGAATTCGAAGCTCGCTATGTTAAATTCACTTCTAGTTCTGTTAAATTCAATTCTAGTTCTGTTAAATTCAATTCTAGTTCTGTTAAATTCAATTCTAGTTCAATGTAGCTGCATCGAAAATTTGATGTAGGAAAGAAATTTGAGCTGTTTAGAGAATATTTCAAAAGAAACTTGAAGAATTGATACACTTTCTGAAGCCGTTTACAGAAGTCAGCGATGTACTAGAAAATGATAAATCTCCAAGTGTACAACTAGGTTTAGTATATCAGTTGAAGCTTCTTAAACATTTAGAAGTGTTTGAAGACGGCTCAGTAAGTCTAAAAAGTTTTTAAAAATGTGCTAAAGAATCCCTTTTTGCTAAGTATGATGCCTTAACTATTCATAAAATATCTATTTTTGAGGGCCTAAATTTCGTTAGCTTAGAATGCTAAGTGACACTGATCGCGAGAATGTGCTATCCAGTATTCGTAATCATATTTATAATGCCTGACGAATACTGATAAAATATCAGAAATCTGGTGAACCTGAAAGCATCTCTATGCCTACAGCCCATAAAAAACTGAAAACCTCAGAATTTGGGAAGTGGGAAGATGTTCCGCCTCAAGATAAAGAAAGTCCACGTTAGGTTTCTTGTAAAGAAGTTGAACATTATATAAATTACAAATTTGATGATGAAAGTGATATACTTCAGTTTTGGAAGACTCATGGGATAATATTTCCACAGCTAACAAACCTCGCTAGAAAATACTTAAATGTCCTTGCAGCCCTGCATCCTCATCGTCACAGATAATGTGAGAGTTATTTTCCATTTTAAAAAGTGTGAATGTTTCATTTTTTTATTTTTATTTTATATCCTTTATTTGGCTTAATTTGAGCTGAAATGCAAACCACATTTATATTATCATTGTTTCCCATTACCCTTTCATTTATCATGTGTTTAAATTGTATTATTGTGTTTGCATTTTGAAAAGGTTAACAGAAATATGGACAAAAGATTCTATATTACTATTTTTTAAAGAATTATACACTGCAACAAATATAAACTTATAAGAACTTGTATAGGTTCCTCACTTTCCTTTCCTAGTGCTAAATTCTTTACAGTAATTATTTAAATTTATTATATTAATATTTCTTTCTAAATATCATTTATTTATTTATTTTTTTTTCAGAGTTCCCAAAAAAGTGAAGCCCAAAGTCAAAGCTAAATCATCTTACATGAGAGAATTCAAAGCTAGGGTTAAAGCACCTAAAAAGCCATACTATGATGAAGAGGATAAGGCAGCCCTTAGGAGGATGAACAAATTGTGATTATCTATATACTATTAATTTTAAACATGCCATTTTTGTCCCCTTAGTTTTCGACATTTGGTTTCACTTTACATATACAAAAAACTTATACACTAATTAATTTTGAGCTTCACAAAAAATAGAAAAAGTTATGAATTTACAAGCAACGTCCCTACGCGACGCTGGAACGCGAGCTTTCAAGCTTGCCTGAAAAGCGAGCTACGCTCGCATTCTCACTTTTACTCACTTCGCTCAGTGCGCTCGCGGTACATATGTGCGTAAATATTATTAATACTATGATTACTATATGTGTAAAATACTATATGATTTTTTTTTCTTTTTTTTTTTAGCCAGTCTATACTTAATTTAACCTCAGTACTCTATTTCATTCGTTCTCTTCTATCCACTTACCAAATTTCAGCCTTCTACGTCCATTTTCAAGGTTTTCGGCCTCAGCACCCCCTAAAGGGGCCCCTATATAATATAATTTAACCTCTCGGTACTCTATTTCATTCGTTCTCTTCTATCCACTCACCAAATTTCAGCCTTATATGTCCATTTCCAATGTTTTGGGACTCAGCACCCCTCTGAAGGGGACCCCTATATACCATATATAATATATATATATATATATATATATATATATATATTATATATATAGTAGAAAACATATATATAATATATATATATATATATATATATATATATATATATATATATATATATATATAATATATATATATACTATATAATATATATATATAAATATAATATTATATATATATATATATATATATATATATATATATATAAGGATACTTTTGATTCCATTCAGAAGCCTACCACCAGCACCATATCGTATATCACTAACACTTGCCACACAGAGCTTCCCTATTAATCCTGTCATACGCCTGTTGCAAATCCATAAAACCTAAATGCAATTTATTCTTCTTCTCAATCATTTGTTTCAATGTAAAAATATGATCCACACATCCTCTACCACTTCTAAATTACTATTATAATTATTTCATTTATTATTATTATTATTATTATTATTATTATTATTATTATTATTATTATTATTATTATTATTATTATTATTATTATTATTATTATTATTATTATTATTATTATTATTATTATTAAGTTGGTTTTGAAAGATTTGACTAAAGAGTAAAGATATCAGTGGCAGGAAGAGTTTTCAACATATATGAAAGAGGAGAAAGGATTTATAATGTGGAAATACTCTTTGATGCGATATGTACTCTTAAGAATTTTATTTTTCAAAAGAACTAGACCGAGCGTTAAAGAAGTTCAGTTGCTTACTAGACTTAACTCACGCCGTATTGAAGATCAATGCCAGGAAGAGTGTCTTAACTTAGTCATAGTGAAGATTGATACCAGGAAGATAGGCTTAATTTACTTTATAGTGAAGATCGGTGTCAGGGAGTTATCGCTCTAATATTTTCATAATCACCATCGGTTTAAAAATTGTGCGATGAGTCTAATTTCTAATTTTGAATTATTACAGTTTTTGTAAGGAAGAGGAAATTTGAGGGAAAGCGAGGAGAGATGGTGATTTTAGATGGAGAAAGTATAAATATAAGTATAGGTAAAACTAGGTATGGAAGATGGGTTGTAAAGATAAAAGATTAACTAAAATGTGTAAGAAGGGTTTATGCCTGAGTGTAACTTTTGTTTAAAGGTTATAGGAAAGTAGTATGAATAATTGAAAAATGAAGAACATCATAGGGATAGCATGGGATTAGGTGACCTAGAGTATCATAGTGAATGATATATGGGAGTGAGTCACATATTGGAAGAAGAAAAATGATGAAAGGTTTACACAATATTAAAAGAAGACCTACCATTGAAGTTTAGTGTTCTTTTCAAATGACTATTAATCAGACTTGGACCCATTCAAAATATTATTGTCTTGTTTTTTTTGTTAAAGAAAAAAAGTTTAAAAGATTTACTTGAGCTTTTTCTTGAGCTTGACCATGGTTTGTTGGCTTTAACTCTTGACTCCACACACCGACTGAATAATTATGTGGATGGAAAACTTGTATGAGCAGGATCTTACGTTTATTTGTGAGAGAGTGGAAGAGTGTGATTGAAAAATTAATTTCCCACGGTTTATTATTATTATATCAATGCATGCATTCCATTTTTACTACATTGTTTCACCAATTTTATTCGTTGGAGAGCTGTTTTTTTTTTTTGTTAATTTAAGCTATTTTTGGGGTTAAATGTCTTAAAATAAGTAGTTAAATAAAATTTTCTTTGATTGCAGAAGAGTGGATTGGTCCCCTACTGAGGATTCGCTCTTAATCTTATGCAAAGTGAGCTCGGCTTACTTGTTTCCTCACAAGAAGATGCAAATCATTAATTTTAGTGTGGTTCGTGATTTGCTTCATAGCCGCTTCCCTGAATCGCGGAATAAAACATCCAAGGCTTGTCAACGGAGGATTAATTATATTCTTAAAAGTCCCGCTACAGAAGAAAATGTTGCTATTATTTTGGAAGAAGTAAAGCAAGATGAAGAAATTACAAATAAGTTTAAGGTACTATAGTTGTGTCATTTTTTCCCCGCATTCTTTACTTATTTATATATCAATATATCGTCAGTACATTCCAAAATCCATGAATGAGCATGTTTGCCATTTTTCACTTTTGTGCTTTGCCAGCAGCATTTATCTTCAAAATTTTCATTGCCGAAAACACGTATGTGTTTAGAAAGATATAACTCCTCAAATCCAGTTCCTTGTTTATATTTCCTTTTATTTTATTTTCCCATGCAAATATTTAAATCTTTCCCTCAATACTACAAATTTTCGTAATTATTGATTTTGGCATTAGATTGACATTATAAAAGTTTTTTTTATTTATTTTCTTACATTATATTTCGTAAAATTTGTAAAAACAAAAAAACAAAACGGCCATGTGGCCTGTGACAGTGATTTCCACCCAGAAATGAGTACATTTGAAAATGTCTATTTTGGGCTGTTAAACCCCCGTTTTTCCTCAATATATTTCCTGCTTCTGGAGAAATGAAAAATAATTTACTCTGAATCTAAATATGAGGGACAGACTTGAGAAAGGAGTGAGATAAAATTCTGCCATTGGGCTTAGTAATGCTATGTTTGTAAATTTAGCTTTGGTCACTTTCCCCCAATTTAAGTAATTCTTCTTTTTCCCCAGATTAGAAATTGATTTCTGTGTAAAAAAAATTTCAATTTCTTTAAGAATTTTCACCTTTGAAGAGCCACTGGATTTTTCTTTCCCTTTACACTAACTGACTCGCTGTCACTTTCACTTTCTTCAAACTT
>JABUQX010135312.1:0-15355 GCA_015478945.1 Trachelipus rathkii
ATATATATGGCTTAATATTAGATAGACTGACAGATTTGATTTTAAACTCAAGGTTGCCAGAATTGTCCATTTTATTAGAATTTGTCCTTTTTATTAAAAGTAAAGACACATTATTCGGACAGTTTTCGAAGCAGTTCTTATTTGATCTTTATTGAAAATGAATAATGTGTTAGACTTAGATTGTATATTTTCTGATAAAACAACGTTGCTAGCATTTATAATGTATTATAAGTTAATTTTAGTCTAAAACTTGTGTTGTGATAAGGTATGTAAGTATTTATAATGAATTTTAATTTTATTTCAGTGAACTAAAGTAATTATCAGAAGCTATTTAAAATGCGTTATGAAGGGTGACCACATAACTCTTGTCTACCTTTTAATAAAAAGTTAAAAGATTAAGTATATATATATATATATATATATATATAGTAATATATATATAATATATATATATATATATATATATATATATATATATAGTAACATATATATATATATATATATATATATATGTATGGTATATAGCAACAACCAGCAGCAATAGCAACCTTAGCAGCAGCAGTAATAACAACATAACCCAACCAACATAATATATATATATATATGCTATACTGCTAATATATCATATAATAACAATATATATATATTTCGACTATTTATCTTCACATGGCTTTAAATATATCATAATTCATTGGGTGGGGCGTGGGTACGGACTAGCAAAATAAGTGGAGTTAGGTCCTGCTGGGGGGCTATTAAGAGGTCTAGGTTAGCATAAACTTTGGTTAGAGTGAATTTTGAATTTAATATATATATATATATTATATATATATATATATATATATATATATATATATATATATATATATATATATATATATATATATATATATATATATATATATATATATATATAATATATATAAATATATATATATATATATAGACATTCAATATTTTTCCGTTGGTTGCGAGATATTATAAATTTTATTTTCTGACTCCTTTTATGCGAAAAGCAATTTACTTTTATGAGTAAAGTTGAATATATATATATATATATATATATATGATTTACTTAACAACTATATATATTTATATATATATATATATATATATATATATATATATATATATATATATAATTTTATAAGTTTACCATAAAAATAAATTTTCTTTGGCATAAAAGGACAGTCGGAAGGTCAAATTTGTAAGATCTGGCAACCAACGGAAAGAAATCGAATCTGTCAGTCTATGTAAAATTGCGCATATATATATATATATATATATATATATATATATATATATATATATATATATATATATAATATATATATATATATACATATCTTTACTATGTTATATATATATATATATAGGTCAGCATCGAAAGGCCAGGCATGTAACAAAAACTATAACAGCAGGGTACACGTAAATAAATAAAAATTTTATGAAAAAATGGAGAATTATGACTATTGAAATAGAAAAGAAATAAAAAAAAATAACTTTTTAAAAAATTAAAATTGTTAAAAATTGTTGAAAAATTTGAGGTTTTTTGATAAATCAAAGATGCGGCTTACTCCCGAGTGAGACGGAAAGATGCCAAATGTTGAAATTTTTTTTTTTTTACACTAACGAATACCCTCGGATAAACAAGAACGATTTGATAGAGTCGGGGTTTCTCGGCCTACCGGGGGACGAAGGACGAAGTCCCCGCTGGCATCCCTCAGGCGGCTCGAACCCCCTAAAAGGATATAAAAAGAAAAAAGTAATAATTTTCTCCAATTATATTATAAAGCGGTATTTGGCAGCTTTTTCTCTCGAGACAATGCAGCTTTCAATCAGACCTACTGAAGATTTTACTAATATGGAGTTATTAATAAATATTAGAATAAATTAATATTTTTTTTAAGTTTCTTCGATGAAATAACTTCCTGAAATCAAAAATGTTATTTATTTTCCTGTAGATATTATAGTTTTCTAGATACATGCCTGAACTTTTCGGGATGCTGGCCATATATATATATATATATATATATATATATATATATACTTGGGTTTGTATTTAGTTTATGTGTATATATAATTTAATATATATATATATATATATATATATATATATATAAATATATATATATATATATATATATATATATATATATATATATATATATATAAATATATATAAATATATATATATATATAATATATATATATATATATATAAGGCTATATAAATATTTGTATATATATATAATATATAGCATATATAAAAATTATACAAATATATATATAACTGGTATATATATTTTTAACTTTACATAGTTATAGTAATTTTATTTATTAGCTTTAAATTTTATTTATTCTTTTATTTCATAATTCAGCCACTACTTGAAAAAGATCCCCCTCGCCGTGGTGATGGTAAGCTTCAAATAAATGTATATATTCTTTTCAGTTTCCTGTTCGCAGGTTCGAACACAAATATCGATATCGAATCGATATTGAAATCGTTGTATCAATAATACCTATGTAACGTATATTGTAAAAACTAGGGATGGCCAAAAAATATCGATATATCGAAATATCGATATTTTTGGCTCGATATATCGATATTTTTGGGCGATATTTTCTTATGCGATATATCGATATTTCGATATTTTTTCTTAATATCGAAAGCCGATATTCTTTTCAAAAAAATTTTTTTAAAGGCCGGAAAAAAATAAAATCTTATCCCCCTCTCCCGACACCTTGAAGTGATGAAACTCTCTTTTCCCCCCATATTTCGTTCTTCGTTCGTCCCCCAATGTTGTGTATAAAATAAACCGAAAAATTGGGGTTTTAGATTTTTCGTCTTTTCGGGAACCAAAAATAGGGACCAATATCATTTCAATATTAAGTATAATCTAGTTATTTTTAATATGCTTAACAACATGCTCTCCTTTGCTACTGTAACTAATTAATATTCCAAAGCTTTATTCCACCAGTGCAATATATATATATATATATATATATATATATATATATATATATATAGAAAGTATATATATATATATATATATATATATATATATATATATATATATATATATAGAGAGAGAGAGAGAGAGAGAGACAGATAGATGAAGAAAGTTGTGCATTTTTATCAGTTTGCTTGCTTGGGAGTGAAGCAGTTGCAACCTCATCATACTGCTGCCCATATTGCTGAGAATTTAAACAATATGCTTGATTCGTGGAACATTATTAGCAAAACAAAAGTCGTTTCAATTACAACGGATGCTGGAGCCAATATAGTGGCTGCAGTTCGTACCATGTTCTCCAGATACTCCTATATACATGTGCCCTGTTTAGCTCACAGCATTAATCTTGTTGTAACAAAAGCAATTGATAATGTCCCCGAATTCATTGAAATTAAAAACAAAATTAAGGATATTGTTACATATTTTCTTCACAGCAATGTTGCTATGGGCGACTTAAGAGCTGAAGAAAAAAAAGTAGGAAAAACCGAAGGGACCTTTTTGTATCCAATTCAAGATGTCATAACAAGATGGAATTCTACCTATATTATTGAAAGATTTGTTCTTCTTTCTGGACATGTTACCAAAATATTGTCATTCACAAAACATAGTAGAGCTCCTTCCATGATTACCTCAAATGAGATATTAATTGTTCAGGAGGCAATTTCATGACTGAAACCTTTTGAATCTTCAACAAGGGAGATATCTGGAGAGAAATACTTAACTGTGAGTATAGCAGTGCCTTTGTAATTGTTTAAGAAAGAAAATGAACAAAATAATGCCAGAAAGTAACATCATAAAAAAGTTGAAAAAAAATATTTGCAAGCTTATGAATGAAAAAAAAAAATGATTTGTTGGTCGCTGCCACAGTTCTTCATCCCAGATTTAAAAAACTACATTTTCAGTCCTCTTTAACCGTTGGAAAAATTATACAGAAAATAGGCAACGAAGTTGCAGAAAATTTAAAAACACTTGGAAAGGTATCTCCTCCTCACTCTCAGGCTCAACAAGCTGATTTTCAAACAGAAGAAAGCAGTGAAGACCTTTGGGATGAGCATGAAGATGAAGCACTAAAAAATCGCTTCCCAATGTTCCATAACTTGCTCATGGAAGTAATACCGCAGTTCAGACTTCTTCGTGGCGGTGCTTTGTTTGGCTGCTAGGCGGTGGTACCTGTGTTTCTTTTATAATTATATATATTATATATATATATATATATAATATATATATAATATATTATTAAATATATATATATATATATAATGTTACAAAATTTCACCTTAACAACTGACTGCAGTGATTCAGGTCTTGATAAATCAAACACGATAACTGCAGCAACTCTATAAATAATAATAATAATAATAATAATATTAATAAAATAATAATAATAATAATAATAATAATTAATAATAATAATAATAATAATAATAATAATAACAATAATAATAATAATAATAATCTGTAAAAACAATTAATTTTAAAATAAGACAAATCAGTCTTCAATAGTTAGTTATAGTATTAGCAGTTCTCTCGCATAACTTCCATTTCTTTAAAGCTAAGAGATGATGATAATAATAATAATAATAATAATAATAATAATAATAATAATAATAATAAATAATTATAGTTTCTGTATAATTAATACAGTTAAGAAATTTATACTAACATTTAACTCTTCAATTGAATTTTGAAAAAGTACTTTATAAAAGCCAAAAAAAATAAATTGTTATATTTCTTTGATTGCAGTTTTTCACATCACCACCAAAAAAAAATGCTTTAAAAAAAAAACAAATGTTTTTTAATGTTAAAAAATGAATGCTATTACTCATACAAGTAGATACTTACGCATATTTGTAATAAACTCTCGTTAGCGTTCCAAAACGTTCATGACCAGCAATATCCCTTGAAGATTTAAAATGTTTTGGTTAGTAAAACAAAAAAGAATTTAAAAAAAAAAAATAATAATACCTATGTAATACTAATAAGGAGACACACTACACAAACTATTATTTAAAAATGTAACAAAAATTCAACTGTTAATAAAAAAAAAAAAATAGTTGTTAGTAAAGCTGATAAGCTATAGCTTATTAAAAAAAAAAAAAATAATAATAAAGATGCATTATACCTCACTTACCATAGTTGAATATTTAGCTTAGTTTTTGAATCCCAATCAAAGGTCTTGACAGCAAAATCAACACCAATTGTAACTTTATAATTTAAGCTGAATTGACCTTCTGTATATCGCCGAATAACAGCTGTTTTTCCTGATATATATATATATATATATATATATATATATATATATATATATATATATATTATATATATATATATATATATATATATATATATATATATATATATTATATAATATATATATATGTATATATATATACCGTATATATATATATATATATCACCAACCAAATGACAAATTACTCAAGATCAGATAAATTGAAATCAAATCACTGACCTCAACAACCGAATCAATAATTCAATCGCCATACTAACAACAACTGGCAACAATTCTCCAGATCATAAAACAAACACTACCAAACTATATTGTAACTAAAAAATATTCACACACCATCACTTCAATCCACGAAGTCAGCAAAAATAACAACACCCAACTCCAAAGCAAAATGCAATATTATAATGTCCCACTTACAATAATGAGGCATAAATCCACAAACCATCAAATAGAGAAATAATCGAATATTTAAAAAACTAAAAACTGACCAAGAAGAACCTCTATTTGCCCCCACCCACCCTATAAGTATCCAACTTCATTAAAAATATCAAAAACTAAAAAATGGAAGACATCTGGGACATAAGGCAATCACAGTCTTAACATAATTGTTTGTCATCTCATGATCAATTATCATTTAATCCTCTCTGAAACCCCTCAACTGTACAATACAAATATGAAGACCAAATAAAGCACAAATAGTCACACCTCCTAGAGACTCATATCCCTCTTCCCTACAGCCTCCAAAGTGTTTGAAAAACTTATTCTACTCAGAGTATCCCCTCACAGACTTCACCTCAACACATTCTTATGAGTTTTAACCAAAAACCTCCTCCCCTTTGTATGCTACTCGTAGCTACAGACATCATAAAGACATTCAATGCAGTCCCTGTCACATTTTAATAGAAAAATATTAAACACATATTTTTGTATCAGACAAAAATAATAAATTATTTTCTCCGTGCAGAGTCATCCATGGGCACCATTCATCTCCAAACATGAAAACTATATAACAGATTTCCCCAAGGTACTATTCTCTCACCTACTCACTTTGACCTCTTCATGCATGACCTTCCCCATCATATATCTACATCCATAAATATCAATTGCTATGCCAACGACTTTATAATCACTACCCAAGTTAACACATAGATATACAACAATACATTACTATATTTGTACAATGGCTAGCAACAGACAATGACTACCACAAAAATCCACAATTACACTACTAACACTGGACAGAGAAAATCATATATCTACATCCTTAAAAATCAATTGCTATGCCAATGACTTTATAATCACTACCCAAGTTAACACATAGATATACAACAATACATTACTATATTTGTACAATGGCTAGCAACAGACAATGACTACCACAAAAATCCACAATTACACTACTAACACTGGACAGAGAAAAATACAACACTTGCTCTACTATATACCTAGAAAAACAGGAGATTTTTTCCCAATAGGAAAGACAAAAGGATTAACGTTTGACACCCACATAACATTCACCCCACATGTTAACAATATCACCTCATGGGCCACATACAAACTCATTGAATTAAAGAAACTGACTGACACAAATTTCAGTCAACATAGAAATCTTGCAATAGTTTACAGACAATATATCTACTCTATTAAATAAAGCATCACCTGCAAAGGCTCCTGTGCTCTCACAATCACACCTAAATCAACTAGAAATCACACAAACTAATAATAATAACAACAAGTTACCTTGCACAACAACCATTCATCACCTACCATACTAGCAGAAACAAAAATATTCCCCATAAAAGATCCCCTAGATGTGATTGGTCATCATTTATACAGTAAATCTTTCTCCATGGATCACCCGCTACACTTGATACTTCAGCAGTTTCCCACACCACATCCTACTATTCAAACATCTAAAACAATCTAACTTCGCCTACAAACAACCCATCATTAAATATTCATACATAGATAGTAAAGAGCAATCTCTGCATACCCAAACACACCCAGCAGAAATTTCTCCTACACAATCCTTGGACTGCAAAACTTGTACAACAATATCCAGAATTCACTCTGGTCACCAGTCCTCCCTTCAGAATACATGTTCAAAATAAATAAAGCACCCTCCGACTGCCAAAGATGTTTCTCCAACTGCAGATGACACAAGACACCTACTACTAAACCGACCAACCCTGACTAATGCAAGGTTCCATATTGCTATATATATTATATAATATATATATATATATATATATATATATATATATATATATATATATATATATATATATATATATATATATATATATATATATATATATATATATATATATATATATAGTCCATAGTATGTATATATATATAATTATAATATTATTATATATATTATATATAATATTATATAAATATATATATACCGGTATTATATTATATATATATTATATTATATAATATATATATATATATTATATATATATATATAATATATATATATATATATATATATATCATAATATATATATATATATTATATATTTAAAATATATATATATATATATATATATATATATATTGAAAAAAAATATATAACAGAGGTTTATGATCCAAAAATATTCCTACCTTCAAAAGTACATAACTGTATATGTAAATAATTTTTACTTTTGTGCACTGAAATAGTTAATAACTACTAAAACTAACTTACAGGTAAGAACTTAATTTTAATTTTTTAGAATTCTAAATTACTAACCCACTCCATATTCTCCAACAACAAGGACCTTAAATTGTAATTCTTCTGATGTCTGAATAGATGAAATTTTCATATTGAGCAATTATTAATAAAAAAAATTTAATACAGATAAATAATATTGCACTCTATGTCACATTGTTTATAATTAAAAGGTTCTGCAAATTTAAATAAAAGTTTATTAGAAATTTTACAACTTGGAAAATAGTCTTTTTGTTTCACTAACTTTATGGCAGCGTATATAAAAATGTCAGTGTAAATCTAAAGTACTAAAGTACTAAACTAAAATTTAAATTATAAAATGATATAAAATTCAGAAGATGCTTTCGAAGAAATTGCACTGGAAATTTTAACTAAAAATCATAAACAAATCTTCTCATACTATCCCATCTCAAGCAGTGTAATTTTCTTTTTCTTTTTTTAAACAAAGTTCGCATCTCATCTGCATTATCTTAATCTAGGAGAGGAACTACCCTAGGAAATTAACTAGGACCCAGATGAGGGATCAAACATAGCAACAGAACCATCAGATCGAATGAGGATATATATATATCAGGCTTGGGTTCAAGTACATTTTTTCAAGTACAAGTACTCTAGAATTGTTCAAGTACAAGTACACGGTATCAAGTACAAGTACGGTACAAGTACTTTATGAAAACTTGCAAATATATATATATATATATATATATATATATATCATATATATCATATATATAATATATATATATATATATATTATATATAATTATATATATATATATATTATATTATATATATATTATATATATCATCATCATCATCATCATTATCATCACCACCCATCTGGTCTCTCCAAGACTGGAGGTAAGGTGCATAGCATGCACCGGAAACAGAAAAATAGTAGAAGAATATGAAGCAAGTAGAAAAGAAAGCCCAGCCTTATCAAATTAGTGAGAACTCGTTGCAGTCAGAAAAATCCACCCTAGAGCTTCACGGGACCGCTATGGACCCTCACTATGACATCTCGTCAATGTGGGGTTAATTCCTTGGCCCAGGTGGGCTACACCCATACCTCCTAACAAAACCCCGCCATTCACTCCTGTTATGCACCTTTCTTCTCGCCTCTGCCAAACTCACATTTCTCTCCTACAGGCATTCCTTTTCTGACCCAATCCACTTTTTCTTCAGTCTCTCATCCGGTCGATTCCCAACACTCACCACTATACATCCGTTTAACCAACCGACTATCATCCATCCTTTCCACATGACCAAGCCATCTCAACGTACTTTCATTTATTCTCTCATTCACCCCATTTTTTTCCACACCAAACAACTCTCTGATACGTTCATTTCTCATTTTATCATTTATTTTAACCAAACACGCCACAAAGATTGTCCATCTGAACACATTGTAGTTTAGATCTATACCTCTTATTCCAGACAATAGTCCCACTACTATACATTAACACAGGTAACAACATACCCTCATGTAAGACCCTAGCGCATCAAGACTTAGTCCTTTTACATCCACCAACGATTTCATTGCACCAGCCACCTTACTGCCATTCACAACTTCTTACTACACTCTGCATCATCCGTTCCATTTCATCCAACATATATCCTAAATATTTAAACTCAAACACTTGTTCCAGCTGCTCACCATCTAACAACTTCACACCAAGGACTGTCCTCACTCACAACCATAACCTTACTCTTATCTACGTTTACTTTCAAACCCCTCCTTTTAAACACCCTACCAAATCTCTCTACCAGTCCTATAAAACTCTCTTCAGATTCGCCACACAAAACAAAATCATCCTCATATAATAGGTAGGGAACACTCCACTCTCTTCAATTCTCCATCATTCTAACACTATCCCTTGTCACCCCTACTCTAAATCTTTCATAACCTCATCCATATACAGATTGGATCGCCAAGGAGACATAGCACATCCCTGTCTCATTCCGCTATTAATATTAAACCAATCACTTTCGACTTTATTTATTCTTACATACGCTTCACTATAGTCATACATGCTTTTGATTCCATTCAGAAGCTTACTACCAACACCATATCACTAACACCTGCCATAGAGCTTCCCTGTTAATCCCATTATACTCCTGTTACAAAGCCATAAATCCCACATACAATTTATTCGTATCCTCCCTCCTTATGCCAATCATTTGGTTCAATGTACATATTTGACCCACACATTCTCTACCACTTCTAAAGGCACCTTGTTCTTCCCCAAATCAGTTCTTCAGTCATTCGACGCACGCTTTCAACCAAAATACCAGCATATATGTTTCATACAACACTCAATAAACTAATTATCCTATAATACTTAGTTACCTTATCCCCCTTACCCTTATATAAGGTAATATTGCTTTCCTCCAATCCCTGGGAACTACACCCTCCATAAACGATTTGTTTTACAACTTCCAAATCCAATCAATCACCATGTCGCCTATATATATATATATATATATATATATATATATATATATATATATATATATATATATATATATATATATATATATATATATATATATATATATATATATATATATTATAGTGATCCTATATTTTTATTTATTTTTAATTTTATTTTGTTAATTACAACATATTTATATTGGCATTTGTATTAGCAGAGATAAAAAGTTTTACTTTACACGTAGCGCTCACTTACAAAAGTAAAATTTAATTCTAAAATCATACTTAATATTTCAACAACAAACTGGTTATATCTTATTCTTTAAAAATAAAAGATATTATTTATATAAAACTTTATTAATTGTCTGATGTCAATTGGGTAATTATTACTATTTTTATTATTATTATTTTTATACTGTTAAATTAGTAAATTATTATTTGTATTTATTGTTATTTCTTAATATTAATAATTAATTCATTAATTCATTATTACATCAATTACTTCATCATCAATTTTCATTATTACGAAAATTATTTTTTTTGATTACTTATCATTATTATTACTTTCTATTATTTATTATTGTTATTGGTTTTATTATTATTATATATATACTAACACTGGTAATTTCCATAGGTTCTTGTTCTACTTCTATTATAGACCTCACCAATTAAAATTGATTGATAGACCATGTTCTAATTCATCCTGCACTCTCGTAAGAAAGTAATCATCTGAATCCTCAAAACTTTGAATTTAAATCCTATCATTTAAATATAAAATTATAATTGGGAAATATTTATAAATAACGAACTAGTATTTTGTTGTAAAGCAAGACAATTGAATTGTTTAACCAAGTTTATTGTATTAATACAGATAAAATAAATTTTAGACTAAATTCATACGAAGAAGGATCTATTTTAAAATGGTGACCCCAGAGTGACATTGTCCACTCAACCTTGTATCATTTTTTCATAATATAAATATATTATTATATATTTTTACATTATTATTTTTATTTTTTTTCAATTTTATTTCATTTTAATTAGAACCCATTTGGCATCTTTAAATTGTAAATTTAATTGTATTTAATTTTTTTTCAATATTGTCTACCTAGTTCACTACATACTACCACTACTACTACTACTACTATTGTTACTCTTCTACTACTATTACTACTCTACCTCTAATTATTATCTCATTAATACCTTGTTTCCCTAACCTTTCCCCCTTACTGAAAAATTTAAATTTTTCCTTTCATCTCCAAATTTTCTTATCCCCTTTGTATGATCACACAACAATATTTTATTACACAACAATCGCTGAATCAACAATTATTTATGTTCAACATCAAACAAAACTACATCAAATATTACTCCACAGCCTCCTCCTCTTTCTGCAACTATGCCGGCAACTCCTGGCCTATGTCTTGTGTCCTCGTCTGAACCAACAACCGCATTTCGGAGATTGTTGATTTACGAATTCAGCCAATTTGACATTTTCCTTGCCTCCCTTCCCACAGAATTGAATTAGAGAAAGCTAATGCTTTTCTGCTCTCCATTCCCTATGAAGTTCAGAAATCAATCCCTAATCTTTTACCTTCAATCAGCTCCTCTCTCTCTCCTTATTCTACTCTTTGTGAATTATTGCGTCACCATCTTTCTCCTTCTGATGCTACCCATTTTCATGAATTGTTAAAACATGAAGTGTTGGGTGATCATCTTCCTTCACAGCTTCTTACCCGTATGCTCTCTATTTCTGGTCCCCTTGCTGATAGTAACCAATCTCTTCTGCGCACTCTTTTCCTGGACCGTCTCCCTGCTTTTGTAAGTACTTCCTTGCTCTCTCATGGTGACGCCTTGTCTGTTCAAGATTTAGCCGAACGCGCAGATATTATTATTTGTGAGAATCAATCTTTTTCTTCTCCTGTAACTTATCCATCTTTTACCCCTATGGATTCTACTCTCGCGATTATGCCTTCTTCTTCTTCTTCTATTACTTTTCCTTCTCAATTTGCTACTAACTCTTCTTCTCTTCCTTCGATATCTTCGTCTTCCGCTGCTCTATGTTCCTCTTAATCTGCTCCTTATTCTCTTGGTATTCCTTCTCCTTCATCTTTCCAGAATTCATCTTTAGACCCTCTTACTAATTTTCTTACCTTGTTGAACAATATGAATGTTCAAATTATTTCCTTGCAACAACAAATGTCTTCTATCTCTCGTTGTCAGTGTCAGCAATCTTCATCTGCATCTTCTCGCACTAGATCTCGTTCTCCTTCACCTTCCCGTTGTGGTAGTGCAGCAAAATGTCCCGCACCACCCAAAATTTCAAAAACAAACTAATCGTATTTAATCGTATAGTGGTGTTTCAAATACTAAACTGTACAGAGCGTTGTGTTCTAATCGTAAATATAAATCTATTCTTATTGTGTAATCACTTAATCTGTTCTATTTTTATTACCCTTGTAGTAATTGTACCTGTAGTTTTTCGTAGGCAATTTCAGTTATTACTCAATACTTAAATCGACAAAATGAACATTGCACTCATTCAAGCTGTTCCAGATGCGCAAAACTGTACCTGACTCTATATAAAATAAATGCTAATGCGATAAAATATAAACCCCAATGTTGAAATTCAATGTTGGTTCAACCGAGGCATTCAAAGGAAGAACATAAAATCACCCAACTATAAAGCCAGTTATTAAATACTATTGTTGCTGAAGTTCAAATGCTAAAGCTATCGATCCAGTAAAAAGTTCACTCAAATCAATGTTAACTAATAAAATTAAATAGCTGATCTTATTCTTTTATTTATAAAATCCCAAATAAAATCTAAAAATATTCAAACGTGTTCAATTGTTATTATAACCTCATACTTATTCTTTTATTTATAAAATCCCAAATAAAATCTAAAAATATTCAAACGTGTTCAATTGTTATTATAACCTCAATCACTATTAATCGAGTTCACTTCTGTAACTATAACCAAGGTTGAATAATCTCAATAATTAAATTTCGCTCAAGTCTCTCAATTCAATTATGTTGGTATGATCTGTAAAACCGATCTCAAAATCCACTTCAAGAACTATCAATGACAATTAAAATCAAAACCAATGTGACTAAATTAAATTAAAATCAATCTATACCAAAATAATCATCCGTATCGATCTCAAAATTGAAACAAAACTTCTATTTCGTTTATTCGATAATTCAATATGCAATGTCAATCAAATAATTATAAACCAAAGCTGAAACTATAAGTCCATATGAATGTCTATTCCAAACTGAACAAAAGTCAAATTTATTTCTACGTTATTCTATTCCAAGTCAAAGTCTCAAAAATCTGTAAACCAAAACAAAAGCAAACCGTGTCATAAAATATTTCAAAGTCCCAATCAAAAGTCGTTATACCTGACAAAAATCAGATATAGTAATTTATTTCAAAGTACAAATGTAAAGTCGTGATATTCAACAAAAGTCAACGACTGCAATTTATTTCAAAGTCCGAATGAGAAGTCGTTGTTTTTAAATCAAAAGTTGTCACCGTAAGTTATTTCGAAGTCTCGACTCAACAATCAACTCTCTAAAAAGTTTAAGTCAAAGGCAAAGTTTACTATACAACAAAATGAATCAAAGTTGCATCAAAGTCCAATGTCTGAGATTCTATTTTATAAAAATTTCTAAAATGCAGTATACTAATCACTTTCCAAAAATCGATAAATTTATTTCTAAACGTTTACGTAATAAAATCAAACAAATTTATAAGTCAATCCAGTTTTAAAAAAAACAAAATGTCGAACTATATTTAAATCAGTATACAATCTCTAAATTCAAAATCAGTATATTAACTAAGTATACTAAGTTATATTCAAAACTAAATGTCAAAGGGTTTCCCAAAATTTATTAAACTAAGTAGTTTCAAAGTCTATAACCTAAGTTGTTTTCAAAGTCCATGAACTAAATTGTTTTCAAAGTCCATAAACTAAATTGTTTTCAAAGTCCATAAACTAATTTGTTTTTCAAAGTCCATAAACTAAATTGTTTTTCAAAGTTTGCTATACGAAATTATTTCTGAGATCAGCACCAAATCTTTTCAAAACTAAAACTTCAAAATAAAGTTTTTAAATTATTTCTGAAATATTGTGCAAGAAATCGTTCCTGAAAGTTGTTTTATATCCAAACAACAATTCAAAGTTGGGATAAACTAATTTTAAAATTCCGTTAACTCGAAACAATAGTTAAGAATTGTGATAAACTGTTTCTCCAGTAACCACACTTACCACTTAATATAGTTTCAAATTTGCCTACTTTAAAACCTTATAGCGAAAATATAATACTTATGGATAACTGTATAAAAACCTCAAAGTCATCCAAGGTACTTTCGAAAATATATGCAATCTCTTTAAAAACAAAAACTGTTCAATAAAAGAAACTCTGAATTATTATTTTATTAAAAAACTCCAAAGTTAAAAAACGTAATATATATATACAATTCTGATTCCAACCACCCACAATTGAATATATAAACGGCTTTCAAAATTCACCGGCTAAATAAATTTAAACCCTATAAATTTTATTTACAAAGCTAATATTTTTTCATTAAATATTTCTTAATATCACCACTAGATTCACTTAATTAGTGACAGACGTAATGTTTGATTAAACTAAATGCTATAGCTATCATTTAAAAATGCTAAAGCTTTTCAAAAAGTTTCTATTATTAAAAGCACAATTATTGTTATTTAATTATTTTCAGAACAAACGCTAATGCTGTTATCTATCCAAGCGTAAATTTTATTTCTTCGAGACAACAACAACAAGCCTTATTTATTGAATACTACTAATGTAATAATCCTAACTCTCGGTTTCACATAATTCAATCAGTTTCAACTTACCTAAGTATTTTCAGTCAAGTTGGGTACGCAATAAATAAATAATTAATTTTA